>ML407225.1:29524-47103 GCA_005239525.1 Nicotiana knightiana | reverse complement strand
CATTAAATAATGTCATTTTAATCTTTTTCAATATTTTGATAACAACAAAACAAGAAGAGTGGTTATTTTTTTTTGTAGCAAGATGAATAACGAACTAATTGAAGACTCGTTGCAAATAAGTAAAATATTAATAAAATATACAAATATATATATCGAATATGAAAGAGACAAAAATAAATGGAATACTTTAAATACGTTAGAAAATTTTAGACGTACTTGAAATATTAGCCCATGTGTTCATACCCGAACCTTGGGTTGATATGCTTAAATAATAAAAGGATCATGTGCGCATTCCGCGTCTCGATGCCTTTAGATTTAAAAGTAATTATGCTATAACCATGTGTATATTCCGTACCTTGGTTTAATATTTAATTTCAAAGAAGTACCTTGTGTGCGTTCCGCATCTTGGTAAACACAACTAATAAAAATATAATAATTAATTAAGCGGTAATAAATAAGCCATGATCAATAAAATACAAGAATAGCTAAAAATTGATTTAAGCCTTACATGAGTCAATAAAGCGACCGTGCTAGAACCGCGGGACTCGAGGGGTGCCTTACACCTTCCCCTCGGTCAATAGAATTCCTTACTCAGTCTTCTGTTTTCGTAGACCATAAATTAAGAGTCAAACCATCCTTTGTTAAGGGATTCAAGATAAAAGGTGGCTTGGAACACCAAAATAAAATTCCAAGTGGCGACTCTAAATAATAAATAATCCCTTTTCAAAACGTCACTTCGATTGGAAAAACTCTTCTAATTCAACCTCGTAATAGGGTTATGGGACATACAAGAGGTGTGACGGAAATGTAATGAAATTTCTCTTGAAAAGAATATCACCAATTTAAAATTTAAAATAAGAAGAAAGACGAGCGAAAATTAAAGATGGGGAAGGACCAAAATAGATTAGTAAACATTAGAAACCTATATAGACAGCAGTAACGCTTTAGTTGGTAATTGTTAGTATATGGTTTCAACTATAACTTCTCTTATAGTAGTTTGCAGTAGTGTAACTGTGTAAGCGCAAATGCTGCTCAAGTCACTTCTCATTACTTTTCATAACCCAGACAACAGTGTACCAACAACAAATAACAAATCCAGTAAAATTTTACGCAAGCCTTATCCCTACTCTAGAGAGGTAGAGAGGTTGTTTCCGAAAGACCCTCGGCTCGAGAGGATGAATACAAACAATCAAATATCAATAACAATAGCCAGAAAAATAATAACAACAATGTAAGAACTAGAAAAAATAGAAAGAGGAAAGAAATAGCACTAGCAATAGCAACAACCAGTAACCACGACACGATACTAGAAAACTAAAGCGGAAAATAGTAAGAAATAGCTGTAATACTAGCACTCTAGGAACAACGACAAGATACTTCCAGACTAGCCCTAAACAACCCGGTGAGAATTAGAAAACGCCCGACAACATATTAAACAGCTACATTAAAATCTTTACAAATGAGGATAGGTGCACGATAAAGAAAGTGGTATATTTACCTATTTCGGTGGATAACGAGTTTGTCCTTCTACCCTTCTCTACGTATATACTGAAAGATAACTTATTCTATAAAAATAGGAATTAGATGTAGGAGAAGAAGCAAAAGAAATATAGCAATTTGACTAGCCAAGACAAATTCAGATGATTCTCCTACCTTGAATGCATAAAACCTTTCAGATAGCGAAGTCAAACTATATACTGGTTCCGACCCATTGTATACACAGGTATGTTCCTAACTCATTTTTATGGGAAAAGCAATTTCAAGGAATTGAAGTTCCACACATCATTTACTAAATAAGAAAAAGGAGTTCCACTCAGTGGTAAGTTAATCTTTTCTAAAAGAAAAAGGAGTTCCGCTCCCTATTCGGAAGTTTCAAGTAAATATGATTAATCATTTTAGTGTGTACTATGTACCCACGACCTTCTACTAAACAAAGTAGTAAGGAGAAACAAGTAAACATGACCATTTTAAGAAAGTTATATGCAATCCCAGTCAATACTGGATCCTGCCTATGCTGCTCCAACAGTCGTGCTCTTAACTTCCAAAACTACTTCACTAAGCTCCAATTTCAAATCTGTCAAAAGGAAATTCCAAGCATTTAGTGTTACAGAATTAAGGATTTAAAGATACCATACCTTGTAGTGTTGCTCACTGATGGCTGCGCCACCCCCGTGTAAAATACGCAGACATAGATTGTTACAAGAGGAGTAAATAATTTTGGTCTCCTAAATGGTTCTACCATATCCCATAGAATTGTCTTCTCCCATTTTGTGTACACATAATCTGCACATTTCCTCCACATATACGTTGTCATTTCCTCGATATCCTTTAATTATCAGTTGAACTGCACAGAGGAAATATCTCGTTAATTCGCAAATGTAGTTGTTCACATGCAAAAAGCAGTAAGATAATTTATTAAGGATACTTTTGTTTAATGCAATGCAGGACATACCAACATTAAATTGCTCTAAAAATACTGCAAGTTTATTGTCATAAAAGCAGTCTTATAAATCATTCTACAAAAACATAATGTTAATATGGATTAAGCCTATATTAAAAGAACCAATATTAACAGGACGAAAATTTGCAGGAGAAAAGAAGAGTAACATTTTTGATAACATTAGGAAGATCTGCTAAGGAGGACAGAGTATTCTTGCTGTTTAACTATCTCCATGTTATCATCAACAACATACAAGGTAAAAATCTATTTTCTGATGTTTTCTACATTAACGGTCGTTATAGACTATGTTGCTCGGGTCAAATCATCCACCATACTTTACATATAAGTTCTTTTAGAATTCATATTTTCAATTGCATTACAAACTAACTTCATTAAAGGGTCGCCCGGTGCACTAAGCTCTCGCTATGCGCGGAGTCCGGGCCGAGCCACAATCCTTACCGTGCATTTTTGCAAGAGGCTGTTTCCGCGGCATGAACCCATGACCTCCTGGTCACATGGTAACTAACTTCACTAAGGGGGGGAAATGGATTTCAGTATTTTATCCTAATTTTTACCGTTAGCTAAAATTGATCAAATTTTTGGTCTTCTATAGAGGAAATAGAAATAGAAATCCAGTACTAGCAAGAAAAACCACAGTAACACATAAAAATATAATTAGAGATCAATTCAATTTTAAATCAACACACAATCAGCTCTTAAAACAGGAACAAAAAAAATCATTAAACAAGTAATTAAGGCTTACACGTACTGCCTCCAGTGGCATAACTACTTATGAAAGCTTTTTGTGTAGCAATTTATTCAGAACTTTGATTATTACAGCAAATTAACACACCATCACAACTATAGCAAATTTCCTTCGGACAAGATTTCATTATAATAACTCAAAAATAACTGATATTGGAGATGAGAGTTTGTTTTAAGAAATGAAGTAAATACAGCAAAACTCACTATATTTTGTAATATACCATTCAAAATCATAGCCAAACACAAATGATAATAAGATTTTAGTCTAATTAGAGATCGAGAGAAAAAAATACCTAGAGAGAGAGAGGAACATGCGAAAATTTAAATTTGATTCCGCCGCGAGGAACTCTGAAGAAGTGAGGAATTTGCTGCATAAAATTAGGGAGAAATTCAAAAATAGCCAGATTTACAAGTGGTCATTTAAAAATAGTCATAATTTCAAAAGTAATCGAAATTTAGCCATTTTTCATGTAAAAATAAATTTGAATGAAAATATTGTTCAAAATCCAGAAAATACTCTAGCATAATATACTGGAACTCCAGTATATTATACTGGAGTTCCAACAAAGTATACACGTCCAGTATAATATGCTGGAAGTTCATACACAAGTGCTCGAATCTCCAGTATATTATGCTGGAACTTTTCGCATGTTGGAGTTCAAGCATAATATGCTGGAAGTTCATACACAGGTGTACCGAACTCCAGTATATTATGCCGGGCCGGTCTCTGTTGCAGAAAAATAGTGGCTATTTTTCAATAATTTGTCGAACGCGGGCTATTTTTGAATGACCAGTCCAAAAATTGGCCCGTGCTATTTTTACGAAAATTAGAGCAAGTTACTGGTGTTGGCGAGAAGTTGAGGCCCACTAGAAGATTTGGGCCTGGTCCAAGTCCATTCGGTAAAAATTGCACGGGGCGTCTTATTTGGTCGCCACCATTTAACTATACCACTTTTTAAAAAGGTTTTAACTTGTACTCACTTTTTAAACAACTTCAGGTCTCTTTCTCCTCCTCCTTCTCCTCCTTCGTTTTCTTCTCCTTCTCCTTCTTCTTCTTCTTCTTCTTCTTCTAATTTTATATAGCGATTGTGAATATATTTTAATGTAGTTTATGATGTTTTTACAATTGTGAGCTGTTATGACACTTTATTTTTATTATTGTTCAATTTCAATTCGAATTTGTTTTTTCTTTTATATTTCCTTGTCTTAATATTTGCGATGAGAAAAAATGCAGAATTGGGTTAATTGTGCTTTATTAAACTATTTGGTAGAATCCTGAACTTTAATCCTGAATTTGGCTTAAGTTATATTTTAAAGCCATCTAACTTCAAAGAAAGACATAACAGAACTTCAACTCTAAGAATGCTAAAGTTCAGCAAATATAAATAAAAACTTCAGCTCCTAGAATACTGAAGTTCAGCAAATACAAAATAAACTTCAGCTCCTAGAATACTGAAGTTCAGCAAATACAAAACAAACTTCAGCTCCTAGAATGCTAAAATTCGGCAATTACAAAACAAACTTCAGCTCCTAGAATGCTGAAGTTCAGCAATTACAAAACAAACTTCAGCTCCTAGAATGCTGAAGTTCAGCAATTACAAAACAAACTTCAGCTCCTAGAATGCTGAAGTTCAGTAATTACAAAATAAAAACTTCAGCCAAAACTTGTTGTAGTTTTATTGAACTGATGCTTTCCATTGCACTATGAACTGAAGTTTACGTGATTGCCTTTGCAAGTCAGGTCAAAATTCAGACATAATTTTTGCCACTTTAGGCTCGTATGTCTGAAGTAACCCGAAAAGTGGGTACGCTTGCAAATAATTTTGCAAAGCAGGTATAAGTTAAAAGGTGACCAAAAATTGGGTATAGATGCAAATGCCCCGTCCCTTCAAATGGGTCTAAATGCTACTCACCTTTTTAAGTAAAAATAGCACGGGCTAGCCAGTTTTCGGACTGGTAATTAAAAAAGAGCCAGCCTTTGCAAAGTCATTGAAAAATAGCCACTATTTTGCTGCCAGGCGGAATGCTCCAGCATAATATACTGGAGATTGGTGCACCTGTGTATGAACTTCCAGCATGTTATGCTAGACCGATATATTATACTGGAACTTCCAGCATCTTTAGCTCCCCTTTTCTAACGCGTACGGGTCATGCTCCACAAGATGGAGCCGCTGGGAGGCATCCCTCCGGCGCGTACGGTGGTCCTATCGCCCCCAATAGGCGAAATAGCTCCCAAAGAAGTCACAAAACAAGAAAAACTTTCCTATGCTAATACCATCAATGCCCCATCTTTATCTTCTCAGATCCCCAACCCATGATCAAACCGGCAAGAAAAAGAAAAAGTTATTGCAAGACACACGACTCACAACGGCATGTCGGCGGTGATTTTCAAAGCTAAGGACTACTATGGCATAATGGGAGATTCTTGTAAGTATACTATTGTTGGTAGATTCCTTAGACCACGCCCCCAAATTTATCGAATTAGGTCAAGATTTAGGGAAATTATTCCCTTAAAAGGGACGGTCCGAATTGGGGTCTATGATAACCGTAATGTCTTCATTGATCTTTTTAATGAAGACGACTGGAAAGCAGTATGGTTTCGAAGGGTAATCGAAATAGATGGAATGCAAACGTGGCAACAGAAGTGGTCACCGGACTTCAATCCAGAGGAGGACTTACCAGTCGCTCCAGACTAGGTTCTCCTGCCCGCCTTACCATTTCATATGCACGATTGGCATTACATTAAGCAACTTTTGAGCTCTGTTGGTACTCCACTTGCCCTAAACGTTGCTACATTGGGAAGAACTAGGCCAAGCATGGACAAAATTAGAGTGGAGGTCGACTTGCTCAAGCCGTTACAACAGAGTGTATTTGTGGGACAGAATTTTGATGAATCACCACTAAAATGTTATACCCAAAAATTAGAATATGAAGGTGTGTCGAAGTATTGTAAACATTGTCGGAAATTGGGTCACTACATAGTCAATTGTAGGGTTTTAGAAAAGAAAAAGGTTGCTCTAGAGAAGGAGGAGGGTGAAGGTGACAAGATTACCAAAAATGAGGAGGATGCACAATATATGAACAAAATGACGGGAATAAACAGTGAAGGCAGAGAGGAAACAATTCAAGTAGACTCACACAGTGTCGACACAAAAAAAAAAGCAACAGGAAGATAGCCTAGATGATAATAAGACCAATAAAAACAAGGAGGAGAAAAGTATGAAGAAGAAAACAAAAAAGAAGAAAGCCAAAAACATGTCAAAGAAGAAAACTAAAGTCAAGTTCAAACATGCCCATAACAATAGCAAGAAGAATTTTGTCTCTATATCGGCAAGCAAACAGAATGATCAATCTTTAGCAGAATTTAGGGATACTATACAGATTCATGAAAATTAGAAAGCCCTAGATGTATATGATGAAGGGGAGTAGATTAGTCCTACTGATATTGGTACAATGGAAGGGCAAGAGAGGAAGAAGGATACTAACAGACAAATAGAGGATGGTAAACAGATCTCACATGATAAGGAAATTATCAGGAAAGATGAAGGCAAGGCAGATAAGAATAACAAACAGGTGCACTGTGACTCAAACACCTTTACTGTTCCATCGGTAATAAGAAATTTACCAGGCATAAACTTAATTGTCGACTTGAATGGCAAAGAATGGGAACAGGAGGTTAACGAGGGCAATACCAACAGAATCGACATGAACTATAAGAGGGGAAGTGATACTGAGAATGAAGATATTGATGAGGTCTCGGAAAGTCAGAGAGATGAGAATCTAAATTCTAGTAGAAGAGGGATAAGTGAAACGCGAAAAAGTAGCAAAAGTCAAAGAAACAGAAACTATTCGTCTCAGAAGAGGATACAAAAAGAGGATAACACCCCAAATTGTTATTATGATTAGTGCAATCTTCTGGAACATAAGGGGAGTGAGATCCAAAAAACCCATTCACATGCTTAAAAAATATATTGACATCAACAACACTCAGATCGTGGCAATCTTTGAACCTATTATTTCAAAAGAGAAGGTAGACGACTACATAAGATTTTTACGATTTCAATACTGTCACTCAAATGGTAACTGTCAAATTTGGTATTTTTGGAACTCTTTCAACAACAGTCCGATCTTCTCATAAAGCAATCGACATGTTACTATCAAGTTGGAGAAGGCCATTAGCAATTAAGATATTCTTATTACGGCTATTTATGCTAAGTGCAAATCTGTAGAAAGAAGAGATCTTTGGTCCTCTTTGCAACAAGATAGTGCTAACGTGAATGATTCGTGGTGTATTGGGGGTGATTTTAATGTGATCCTCGATCCATATGAAAATTAGGGGGTAAACCTCATATAATGTATAAAAGCACTAATTTTCAGAATTGTATGGATAATTGTGGAGTTATGGATATTAGTTACCCTAGGCCGAAATTCACCTGGTGCAACAACATGAGACCAAGGAAGAGGATTTGGAAGAGATTGGATAGAGTTTTTGTGAACGACACGTGGGACACCCTGTTCCAGAGATGCTCTATTAGACATATGGAAGAATCGGTTCTAATCATAGACCTCTTCTCATGAAGAATTTATCTTCTGATCACAACTGTATAAGATACTTCAGATTCCTCAATTGCTGGACAGGTCTGCCTGAATTTTTCAATATTGTCGAGGATAATTGGAGTGCCAATGTTAAAGGTAATCCTTTGTGGGTTTTGCAAACTAAATTGAAGTCTCTCAGTAAAAGATTAACTCAATGGTCAAGGGAAGACATCGGGGACATTCATGATGTTGTTAACGACTGGGAAGAGAAACTTCAATTCTTAGAGGAGAAGGACATTGAGGATAATACTGAATTGAGTAGAGAAGAATTAAATAGGGCCCATGCAGAATATATTAGATGGGTTAGCATTCAAGAATCCCTCCTTAAACAGAAGTCGAGAATTAAATGGTTTGAAGATGGTGACAGAAATACCAGGTATTTTCATTGCATGCTCAGGGAAAAAAGAAGGAAGCAACAAGTAAACAGAATCAAAAATCACAAAGGTAAGTGGATTATGGGGGATGAGAAAATTCCTAAAGCAGCAGTTAGACACTTCAAGGCACAATTCAATCTTCCAAAACCAAATTTCAATCCTAATATTTTGGAATGTATCTCAAAATGCATCACGGAGCAGGATAACGCTAATCTCAACCAGATGCCTGATGAAGAGGAAATCAAAAATGTTTTTATGAGCCTTAATGCTAAGAGCAATGCTGGTCCAGATGGATATAACGGAGCATTCTATCACAGCTGCTGGGAAATCATAAGAAAATATGTTGTTGCTTTTGTGATAGAGGTCTTCAAAGGAAAATGTCTGACTAAATTCTTCTCTCATACTTACTTAGTTTTGACTCCCAAAATTAATTCTCCTCCTAGTTATTCAGATTTTTGACCAATTAGTCTGTCTAACTTCTCTAACAAATCATTTCAAAAAATCTCTCTTTAAGGCTTAACCTCTTATTGCATAAATTAGTTTCTCCTAATCAAAGTGGCTTTGTGAAGAATAGGTTAATCTATGAAAATATTTTATTAGCTCAAGAAATTATTCACAGCATTTCCGATAAGAACATGGGTGGGAAAGTTTGTCATTAAGCTAGATATGGCTAAAGCCTATGACAGAATATCATGGCCCTTTGTCCTCTCAGTGTTAAGAAAATTTGGGTTCTCTAATCAATGGACAGACATGATTCATAACTTGATTTCAAATGTGTGGTATTCAATCATTATTAATGGGTCTAGGCATGGTTTTTTCTCATCAGCTCAAGGCCTTAAACAAGGTGATCCCCTCTTCCCCCTCCTTGTTTATTATAGCTGCTGAAGTTCTTTCCAGATCCCTTAATAACTGGTATAATTACCATGACTTTATTCCTTTCTCTATGCATGATAAGGTCTCTAAAGTTAATCACTTAGTTTATGCAGATGATATTGTTATTTTTTGTAGCGGTAAATCTAAATCTTATAAACTTGTTTTGAAGCAAATTAGTAGTTATGAGGAAAGTTCTGGTCAGCTGGTTAATAGAGACAAGAGTTTTTTCTTCACTGCTCCTAAGACTGTTACTAACAGGATTAATAGAATTAGAAGGTGTTCTGACTTTATGGAAAAAAACTTCCCTCTCACTTTCCTTGGCTGCCCACGTTATGTGGGTAGGAAAAAGGCTAAATATTTTGACACTTTAATTAGTAAAATTGTGAAAAAGCTCAATGGTTGGCAGGGAAAACTCTTATCTTATAGTGGTAAGTCTGTGTTGATTAAAAGTGTCCTTCAATCGCTGCCTATTTATACTTTATTTGCTATGTCCTCCACCCCCCCTCCCCCCCAAAAAAAATCACTTTTAAATTAATTGAAAAATATTTTGCTAATATCTTTTGGGGTACTTCATCTGAACACAAGAGGTATCATTGGAGCTCCTGGAACAACATTTTTGTGCCTACTGATGAGGGTGGCATTGGTGTGCGTAGGTTGGAAGATATCAGTGAGATGTTGGCTATAAAGAGATGGTGGAGGATTAGGTCCACATCATCTATTTGGGCAACATATGTTAAGAGCAAATATTTTATTAGATCTCACTTGGTCTCGAAACAATGGGCTGCTGGTAACTCTCATGCCTAGAAACATGTCCTTAAGATAAGAAACACGACTGGAAATCACATGATCTGGCATATTAACTTTGGTTCTAGTAGCTTCTGGTGGGATAATTGGACCTTAAAAGGTCACCTAGCGGGTCTAGTTAATACCACTAGAAAGAGTCATAAAACTTTGTTCAATGAATTCATCTCAGAAGGCAGGTGGGATGTCAACAAGATGAATGTTGCTCATCCTGAACATCTGATCAATCATATCCTTAGCATTGAAATTGGAAGCCAAGACAAAGAAGATAAAATCTACTGGGATCTTACGGAGAATGAAAAATACTCCAACAAGACAGCTTGGCATCTGGTAAGAAACACTAGACCTAAACAACACCTCATGGGTAAGTTATGGAATCCTAGTGTTCCTTTTAACATGTCGTTTATGGTTTGGAGGCTTTGGAATGGAAAGCTCCTCTTTGATGAAGTTATTTCTAGGTTTGGGAGATAAATTATTTCTAGGTGTAACCCTATCTATGAAAATATGTACCATATTTTTGTAGAAGGACAGGCAGCCAGTTATGCTTGGAAACTGTTTGGCTCTCAACTTGGCATTAGCTATCTCCCCCATCCTATTAGAAATATCTTAAATAATTGGTGAAATACTAGGTCTGTAAATGTTGTTCATAAACAGGTTTTAAATATTACCCCTATTATTATATGTTGGGTACTGTGGAAAGAATATTGTGCCTGCAAGTATAGTGAACAANAGGAGGTTGTATATAAAATTTGAAGTTATTTAAGGGAGATTTAGACTAGTTTTGAACAAGAATTGTAATTGAAAATCGTGAAAGAAGTTCGTCTACAGACGCTTGTATAAAGGTGTATAAAAATGTATAATAGTGTATAAGATGTGTTTATACACTCATATACACTATTATACAAGATTATGCATAATTATATAAAAAACTGACTTCGTCTTCTTCCTTGCGTCTTTTCTGAAATTCAACTCAAATCTGGCTCAAATCTACTCAAAATCACTTCAAATTTAAATTTTAAACTCCTTTTGATATTTTCAATCAATTGGAACAACACTCAATCCAAACAACTAACAAAATTAAAAACTCCTATTTTCGAAAACAAATATATATATATATATATATATATTTGTTTTCGAAAATAGGAGTTTTTAATTTTGTTAGTTGTTTGGATTGAGTGTTGTTCCAATTGATTGAAAATATCAAAAGGAGTTTAAAATTTAAATTTGAAGTGATTTTGAGTAGATTTGAGCCAGATTTGAGTTGAATTTCAGAAAAGACGCAAGGAAGAAGACGAAGTCAGTTTTTTATATAATTATGCATAATCTTGTATAATAGTGTATATGAGTGTATAAACACATCTTATACACTATTATACATTTTTATACACCTTTATACAAGCGTCTGTAGACGAACTTCTTTCACGATTTTCAATTACAATTCTTGTTCAAAACTAGTCTAAATCTCCCTTAAATAACTTCAAATTTTATATACAACCTCCTTATACTATTTATAACAAGTCTAAATAACACCCACTCCAAATTTCTCACAAAATTAAATTTGGAATTTAAATCCACGTATTTATGCTTGTTAAAAATTTAATTTTCACCACCCAAATAGATTCGGTTTGTTGAACTAATATTTGAGTCACAGTTAGTGATTCAAAAGTTAACTTAAAAGTTTGAGCAATCGTTTTTAAGAATTAAATAGTAATTTTCGAGAATCTATTAGAGTTGAATATTAAGTATTAGCCTATTATTTTCGGGCTAGTTGGTTGTAAATTGAAATATAAGCTATAAAATTGAAAAGTAGGGAACCCAGTTATTCTTATGTGAAATTTCCCAATTTTTTTAGTAAGCTGGGCAGAATTTTAAAGCAAACAACAACAGTCCATCTCAAGAATTTCAGCCACAAAACTCTGGTGATAGTTAAAATTTACATTACCTCTGCATTTATGGTGTTAAAAATATACAGTGTGGTCACTTATAAAGTAATTATAAGCTTATTTTAAGATAAACATTAATTAGTAACCTGATTAAATTATACATAACTCGCTAATATTGCAGGTTAAAATTCATTGATAATGTCAAAAAAAAATTTAACACCATTAATATATAGTACAATTTAAGGCGGCATGAAATTACTATTACTCGTAAATAGCTAATGTATCATCATGTCATCTTTTCGTGTTGACTCTAATAGAACCAGATGAAATGAAAGAACACAAAAGCCTCTTAATTTACTGCAAAAAGTAAGAAGGAAAACTCAGACGTACGTGTTTGTAACATTTCGTTAACGTTCTAACTTTTTTTCTTTTTGTTTTCTACTGTTGTGGGTTGTAGGGGACCGTGGAATGAGGGTGAGTTGACAGTGAAAAATAAGAAATTCTAATAGCTTTTCTATCTCTTTTCGTTTTCTCTTATTTTCATATAATAGTATGTACCACTTTCTCCTTCAGTTCAAAGACGGGTTCAGGATTTTGAGTTAATAAGTTAGATTTCAAAACATACAGCTTATTGGTCCGGGATAACTTATTTTTACATGTTAATTTGGTTTTTTAATACAAATATACAATGGATAAGTCAAAGTTATTGAGTTCTGTAGAATCCGTATTTAAAACAAAAGCTCGCCTTTATTTTCATATAAAAGTAAGTACTGCTTTCTACTTCAGTTCTACTGTAGCTCCTCCTTGTAAAAGTACAAACTACCTTCCATTTCAGTTCAAAGACGGATTTTGGATTTTGAGTTAATGAGTTCTAGATTCTTAAATATACAATTTATTGGGTCCAGGATAATTTATTTTTACATGTTAAGTTGATTGTATAATACAAATATACGGGCGTTATGAGCCAAAGTTACCGAATTCTGCCGAATCCGTATATAAAACTGTAGCTCCCCTGAGTCCAAACGACTTCTGCGAACATCAAGAGCTACTGTTTATAATGAAACAACAGAATAATGATTCATAGATATGAGCCATTCATGCCAGCCGTGCACAGTGTAAATGTCACTTTATATTTCTGTTAAAAGCCTAATTTGTTTTCTTTTGTGAAGCTGGTCCCAAACCCTAATACTCTCTTTGCATATACCCAACCTAAACATCCACTTGTTTTTGTCAGGTTGATCATTATACTGACTGATATTTTACTGAAATAAGAAATTTGTTACCCTTCACCATGTTATTTGAGTACATAGAGCTCCTGAATTCAAGCTTTTACTGTCACACGTTATTAAAAAGAATTTCCGAGTACTTAGACTCATAAAATTAAAATAGGACTGCGCTTAAAGGGGAATATTGAAAATATAATTTAAGTAAATGTTAAGATTTTATATGTAATTGTCACTCTAGTTAATTAACAGAATTCACTTCTATCCAGTGGCGGATGCAGTGTATTAGTTATGGTTTCAGTTTAACCCATAACTTTTGACGCGGAGTAAAATTTTATGTACAAAAATTCATTAAAATTACAAAAATATTAGATATGAACCGATAACTTTAAAAATATAACAGTTCAATTCTAAAAAGCTTATAACTTTGAACCAATAAAGTTTAAATCTTGGATCCGCCTCTGCTTCTGTCATGCGTTTTAAAAAAGAAGAAAAGTTAAAAAGAATTGTTATGTATAATATCTATAAACTAGTACTTTTCCTGCGCCGAAAGCCTATCGAGAACAGCCTCTATACTACGTACACATTATCCTCCCCAGACCCCCATTTATGAAATTATACTGGGTCTGCTATTGTTGTTGTTGTTATAATATCTATGAACTAGTATATAAAAGAAATAGAAGAATTAACCTAAAATGCCGTTTACCCAACCTCTTTAACTAAAAATAGCCGATGGATCCATAATATTATGTATAATATGTGTATAATCTAGGTCAGAAAACGTAAATGGTAAATCCGAACCGAATATTTGTGTAAATATCCCTAAAAAAATAATATTTTTCAATAAACTTGAAAATCATCACACAAGCTGATAGATGAACAAGTGATCAATGTTCTTGTGGTCATCTTGCTCAAAAACTATCATTATAAGCTTACAAAGATAACCACCACACAAGATCAAACTTACTACTACTAGTACTACTTAATTTCTTATTAAAATTTTCGTACGTAGCTTGACTTACAGGCTACAACTGATCTCACTCTCACTAATATTATTCTAGCTATCATTATGATCTCAAACTCAATATCACACTACTAATTTAGTGCTAATCCCTTTAATTAACTCAAGAAATTTAAATATTACTCAACCATGAACAAGGCCACTAGATAGTGCCATTAGCAAAATTGCAGCTTCCTTCTCATCCTGTGGAAAAACGCGATGTAACGCCAAATTGTTGCTCAAGTTGACCAAGAAATCCTCGAAACAAATCTTCTTTTGTGCGTTATTAATAGTAGATGAAGATGATCCAACAGCAGCAGCAGTAGTAGATGTTATGAATTTGCACCTTTTCTTGAAGGGTACAACATGATTGTTATTCACTTTTGTAGTTATCTTCTGTTTCTGTTGCACTTTTATCTTCATTGTTGTTGCTGTTACTGTTGTTGTTGATGTTTCAGTCGTGAAATTTGTCCCATTTGCTGCAGCTGCAGCTGCTGCTGCTGCCATGGCTCTCCTTGCTTTCCTTTGTCGAATTCCACACGCGTTACAAAGTGACTGTACCATTTAAAGAAATATATATACACACAATCAGATCATGTAAAAAAATTTGACAAGTATTAACTGACGCCTAATAAAAATGATAACTAACCTACTAACACACATTAAATTACACTGATAGTATAAAAAAGAAAAAAATGATAATGTATAACCGCTCTCAAAGTAATAGCCGGAAAATTTTACATTTGTCTGTGTGCGGCAACTGTATGTAAATAGTTTCAGCCGCGGGCTAAAAATGATCTTTGCCCTATAAAAATCTTTATATTATCTTACATTCTTAAGTTTAAATAGGATCTTTTTAAGTGAATCTAATTTTTGTATACAGTTTTTAGACCATAAAATAACCTATAACAATATCATTAACTAGTTGAAGTGTACTGATAATACAAAATTATTTATACAAATTTAAAAAAAAAAACTTGAAAAGATTGGAATATATACTTCATTTGACTCGTGTAATTTGGTTAATTAGTAAGAAAATATAATTACCTTAGGGCCTTTAGGGCCACTTCTCCAAAGAGGGGTCTTAGTAGTGTTACAGTCAGAACAAACCCTAATTGGAACATTGTTGTTATTACTATTGTTGGAAGAGCTGTTGCTGCTGTAATCAGTTTCCAAATTAGGAGATGATTGCTGCTTCTTCTGATCTTCTAACTTCAATTTCATATGTGTGTGATCTGAATTCTTCATCTTTTGCATCAACTTATCTCCTTTTTTCCACAAGGTTAATTTGAGTCCCTTGTTTTTCTTTTCTAGAAGATCATGTGATCCACTTCTTGAAGCAAAAATATCAACCTATATGATCAACAGGAATAATTAATTGAAGGCAAAAAAGCAAAAACCACTTAATTTGCATATTTTTAACATGATCTAAGTGATAGTGAAAAATATACAACCCAAAGAGAGGAAAACAAATAAAAAGAAAAACGCGATCCAACTTTAAAAAAAAACCTTTTCTTATATGTACCTCGGGTTGGTAATGTGTCTGGTAGTAATTATCTACTCTAAAAGCTTAAGTTACTAGAGATCATACCATACTTTTAGTTAATTATTTCTTCAACAAAAGAGCGTGATCCAAGTGATTGTTAAAACCTCCAAACTTAAGCAAATTAGGAAAAGAAACGCGATCCAATGTGAAAAACAAAGAACCCTAATCTTGTATACCTCGGGTTGGTGTTGCGGCTGGTAAAATTGAGAACGAGAATATCCCGTTTGATCTTGATTAGTAGTTGAATTATTAAAGAAAGTTTGGCAAGACGAGTAAGAAGATGACGAAGCAACTTGATAACTAGGGCTAACAAGAGGATTAATATGACTTAGATCATGAACCTCATTATTATTAAGTTCAAAAGGAAATGAAGGAGAAGAAGAAGAAGAAGAATTTCTAAAAGTAGGAATCATGGGAATTAAGGGGAAAATAAAAGAAGAAAGGAAAAGGAAAGAAGATTTTCTTCTTGTGAAATGATCAAAGAAAATGTAATTGAAGAATGTTGTAAAACTATTTTAAAGAGAAAAGAAAGGGGCATTCACGTGACTTGATGACAACCAAACAAACAAAGTTAAAAGAGACAAACAAAAAAGGAGAAGAGCAGTATGCTACCACACGACCAAATGACAGAACCCTATCTTCAAAAGTTTCATAATTCATCCCATCAATTAATAATAATTCCTAAAGTCAAAATTAATTGGAAATTATTTTTATGAATAATAACAAACTTAATTATGGAGTTTGTACAAAAGCTATGTCAACCACACATAGCATTCTCATGTGCCCTCAAACCTCAATCATCTACCAACTCTTCCTTTTTTTGCTAGCATTTTCTTATTTCTCTTCTCCTTATTTAGGGTTCTCCCTTGTGTTTGGTTCAAATTAGACATACAAACAGTAGTCGGTCGACAGAGTAGAGCCAGGATTTGAAGTTATTGAGTTCGAAATTCTAATCCTTTTATGTTACTGGGTTCTAAAGTAAGAATTTGTACATATTCAATGAATTTCTTAAGACAAATATAGAGTTTTGGACTAAAGCTACTGAGTATCAAAGCTCTAGCTCCGCTCCTATCGATCGATGACAAAACTACAATTATATAGGTATTTATCAAATTGTGAGTCTTGAATTTCATACGCGTGTAACTAGGTTTTAATCAGTCGCTTAGGTAACTTTATGAGCCATGTAATAATTCGAGTTGATAATAAGTAGGAAATGGATGAAGCTTGATCTAAGATTAATCATATCCTTAAAATAATGTGTAACAAAGAAGCTAAGCTTGTAGAGGTTAGGAAGGAGTTTGATTGATAAAAAGAAAATTCCTAATATATATGCCTTTAGGCACAAAAAAGAAATTGATCCAATTTTCTTTTAATGTTTTTCTAATGATTCATTTTCCTTGCTGTTGTTCATATACATATTATTAGCAAAAAAAAATTCATATTCATTTGAAGAAAAAAAGAATTTCTTTCTTATTGTGAATCAAAGTGTATATCAGGACTTGTAGCTCGACAGTTCACCAAGCGGGTTACGTTAATAGTCTATTCTTTTAATTTTAACTGTCTTCTTGAATATATAGCTATAGCAAACTATAGGCGCGAGAGCTAGCTACCTCCAGCAGAAAGATATTTTTTTCAATCAAAAGCCACTTTCAGGATCAAGGTTGGGCTTAATCCCGACCTTGTATATTAATAACCAAAACACTTATACATTTAGGGTGGGTTTGGTATAACGGAAAATATTTTTGGTGGAAAATATTTTTCAAGAAATTTTTTTCTTGAAAATCAAGTAGTAATCTTACTCATTTTTCGGTGTTTGGTACGCAAATTAAGGAAAATAACTTCTCAAGAGTATTCATAAATAATTTAGATACAATAAACATGAAGTCATAAACTTTTGAACCCACAACCTTCGGAACCCACAAATTTCATAAACTTTTGAACAGCTAAACTGTCGAACTCGTAAATTCTATAATTTCTAAACCCGCAAACTTCCAAACACATAAACCTCTGAACTCATAACTTTCGAACTCGTAAAATTTTGAACCTGTAAACTGAAAAATAAAAACCAAAACCTGAAA
>ML407225.1:10969-29276 GCA_005239525.1 Nicotiana knightiana | reverse complement strand
GGGGGGGGAGCAGGGTGGGTGGTGACGGAAAAGAAAAAAAACTAAAATCTGAAGAAAAAAAATCTTTTTGGAGAGTGGGAGGGAGGGGAGAGAGAGGTGGGGGAGGGGAGAGAAGGGGGAGAGGGCTGGGGTTAGATGTGTAGGTGGAAATTTTGGAAAATATTTTTCTAACCTTTTCTAGGGAAGTCATTTTTCTCCAATTTCAAGAAAAGGTGATATCTAGGAAAATATTTTCCAAACTATTTTATGCAACCAAACAGCTGAAAATGGGAAAATTGTTAAATAATGTGAGGGTAGTTTAGTCTTTTCAGCTAAAATAGTTAGTAACTAATTAATAGTTGTTAGGAGGTTAGTTAGTTAGTTACAAATACTCAAATAAGTAGATTGTATAAATATATGTAAACTCCCCATTAATGAGATAACAGAAAGAATTTTACAGCTAATTATGTTTCTCTTCTTCTCTCTCTATGCTTGAGTTGTCTTCTTCATTCTATCTCCTTCATCTTAGCTGAATTTCCTCACGAATTACAACATGGTATCAGAGCTTCTAAGCTCAAAATCTTAGCTTCATTTCGATCCTATATCCAGATTTCTACTCGTTTTCTATTCATTTCTATTCTCTGTGAAAAAATTGCACTTACCAAATTCTTGAATCTTTGAGTCGGCAAGAAAATTATGATTCCAAATGAACAACTGAGTCAAACACCAGGAGATCAAACTGCTGGTGATCAAGTGAATCAAAATGCTGGAAATCAAGCAACTGGGATTCACTATAATCATCCACTTTTCTTATCTCCTGTTGATGTAAGGGGTATTCAAATAATTTCATTTCAATTGACTGGAATTGAGAACTATTCCAACTGGTTTAGGTCCATGCGTGTAGCCCTTCTAGGTAGAAACAAGTTGGGTATGGTCGATGGTACATGCAAGAAAGAAAAATTTCCAGGATCAATGTGGAATCACTGCAAAAGAGTCAATGCAGTCGTGTTGTCTTGGATTATGAATTCAGTGACAAAAGGACTTCTTGGAGGAATTATGTATGCATCAAGTTCTCAGATGGTTTGGGAGGATCTTTCAGAAAGATACAACAAGGTTGATGGGTCAAGAACCTACAATCTACACAAGGAAATTGCAACATTGTCACAAGGCACAACCTCTATATCAGTCTACTTCTCAAGGTTGAAGGACTTGTGGGAAGAATTTGAGGCTTTAGTGCCGGCATCTGGATGTGATTGTCCAAAATCAAGAGAATTTGTGGTGTATTTGCAGAAGTTGAAGTTATACCAATTCTTGATGGGATTAAATGATTCATACTCTCAAGCTAGGAGTCAAATCTTGATGAGAAATCCTATTCCCACAATAAATCAAGCATATGCATTAATTGTAAGTGATGAGGGACTAAAGTCTGTCGCTGCAACCTCAGGAATTTTGGGTCTAATCCTACAAGTCAGATGGGAAACTATGAGATTGCTATGCACTCAAAAGCTAGAGGCAATCAGAATCAGAATCAGAAGTTTAGAAGAAATTATAATTTGTACTGTAAATTTTACAAAATGAAGGGACATAGTAAAGAAAACTGCTATAAGATTATGGGATATCCTGCAGATTTTCAAGAACAAAACAAGAGGAAATACTGGAGTAAATGCAGCCTACAATGTGAATCTAATGTCAGAGACTGATCACTCTAATGATCAGCAACCACCTGTATTCAATTATGGACAAAATACAAATGTGCGGGATCATGTGAAAAGTGGAGGTAGTGCTCAAGCTCAAGGCTCTAAACTGAATATGGAGAATTCAGGTCTTAAAAACTATGTTCTCACAAAAACACAGTATGAACAGATTCTTCAAATGTTGAACAAAACAAATATGCCAAGTTCAACTTCAGCAGCTAATGTGGCAGGTATTGATACAACTCTATTAGTTTCTAATTGTCTTAGCCGTAAATTATAGATACAGGAGCAACAAATCATATGGTGTATAACAAAATATTACTAGATGAGAAAACAGTAATTGAAACAAGCAATCCAAAGTGAGTAATGTTACCAAATGGTGGTATTACAATTGTTACTCATACAGGAACAAGTTCTATATCAGAGAATAGCACAATAACAAATGTGTTTTATGTTCCTCAATTCAAGTACAATCTTTTGTCAGTTTCTAAGATAACTAAAGAGTTGCAATGCTCAGCAACATTCTTTCCTGATTTTTGTGTATTTCAGGAACTCTTCACTAGGAAGGTGAAGGGTATTGGTAAAGAGTATGGTGGCTTATACCTTCTATACACTACTACAGCTGAAAGGAACAGAATGATTGCCTTAACTGCAAGAGAAAATGATAAAACTGAGATTGAACAATGAGATGTGATACTCTGGCACAGAAGATGTGGTCATGTGTCCACCCAGATTCTTAAGAAAATACTACCTATAGATATTGATACTATCAGGAATAGAATAAATAAATGCACAGTATGTCCTTATGCCAAATAGACTAGATTACCATTTCCTACAAGTAGTATCAGAGTAGTAAATATTTTGATCTATTACATGTAGACTTGTGAGGGCCTTATAGAGTTGCTACATTGGATGAAAACAAGTATTTTTTTTACTATTGTAGATGATTTTTCAAGAATGTCTTGGTATTTTTACTAAAGTAAAAATCTAATGCATTTTTTTCAACTCAACATTTCATCAAATATGTCATAACTCAGTTTGATGTAACAGTGAAGACAATAAGAACTGATAATGGTTCAGAGTTTGCGAATTTTGTGTGTGAACAATTGTTCAAAGATTTGGGAATTATACATCAAAGAACCTATGTATATAGCTCTCAGCAGAATGGGGTAGCTGAGAGAAAACACAGGCATATATTAGAAGTTACAAGAGCTATCAGATTTCAAGCTCACATACCCATTAAATTCTGGGGTCATTGTGTATTAGTTGTTGTCTACCTAATAAACAGAATGCCCAGTGTTGTTATTGGTAACATATCTTCTTTTGGAAGGATACATAAAAGAAAGCCTTCTCTAATGCATCTTAGAATACTAGGATGTCTATGCTTTGCTAAAACTGTACAAGAGCATGACAAGCTAATGCCTAAAGCCAATTTATCCATACACATAGGGTACTCAGAAGTCCAAAAAGGATATATCTTATATGATCCTACTAATAAGACATTCTTCACAAGTAGAGATGTCATATTTAGAGAAGATGTATTTTATTTCATAAAGAAAGATAACAATTTTGAACAAGTATTCGTTGATACAACACCAGACTTGGGAATGCAACTACATGATTCTACAATACTGTTTCAGAATAGAATATCAGCTACAACTACTAATGAAGGTGGCAACACAGAACATAGTGGAACAAATATGCAGCATAACACAAAAGAAAACTATACAGATATGTTTACAGAACATAGTGGAACATATATGCAGCATAACACAGAAGAAAACTATACAAATATGGTTAAAGAACATGCAGACATGGATTTCCACTCAGAACCTACACAGTCTGATCATAATACATCACAAATGCCATATGCCACTACTGAGATACATAATCAACCATTGCCTGAAATTAGAAAATCCTGCAGAGACAAACATCCTCCAGTCTGGATGAAGGATTTTGTATTTCTCAATATTCATCAAAATATACCAAATGCTCTAAATAAGTATATCAGCTATGATTATCTCTCCTCTAAATATCAGTCCTATCTAGATACAACTCCATCCATTACCGAACCAACTAACTACTCTGAAGCTATCTTAGATCCTAGATGGATACAAGCAACGGATGAAGAGATAAAAGCTCTTGAGAATAATTATACCTGGGACATTGTAACTCTACCAGAAGGCAAGAAGCCCATAGGATGCAAATGGATTTACAAAATCAAGAAATTGAAAGGTTCAAAACTAGATTAGTAGCCAAATTCTATATTCAAAAAGAGGAAATTTATTATCAAGAAACATTATCATCAGTGGTGAAAATGGAAACAGTAAGAACTATTCTTGCCCTAGCAGCTTCAAGGAAGTGGCATATACATCAAATGGATGTATATAATGCTTTTCTGCAAGGTGATTTAGTTGATGAAATTTATATGGATCTAAAACAGGGATTTAAAAGTCAAGGGGAGAACAATGCGTGTAGACTTGTTAAATCCTTGTATGGGCTCAAACAAGCACCTAGACAATGGAATGCAAAACAATGTGAAGTATTGCTGAGGTTCAACTTCAAACAAAGCTAGTATGATTACTCTCTATTCATCAGAAAAAAAACTGAAGGTACTACTATAATACTAGTATATGTAGATGATATGTTAATCACATGTGACAGTCTGCATTTGATTGAGGAAACAAAGAATCTACTGCACAGCGCATTCAAAATGAAAGATCTAGGGGAGCTAAAATACTCCTTAGGAATTGAGTTTGCTAGGTCTAATTAAGGAATAACTATGCATCAGAGAAAATATGCTTTGGAATTGATTTCAGAAGCTGGATTAGCTGCAGCCAAACCAACAATAACTCATATTGATGTCAACATCAAATTAACCTCTAAATAGTATGATGATTACATTGGTAAGGCAGAATGCTCAGGAAATGAAGAGGGGTTAGTTGATCAAACTTCCTACCAAAGACTAATAGGAAAACTATTATACTTGACCCTAACAAGGCCAGACATAGCATTTGGAGTTCAAACTCTTAATCAATTTCTTCAACAGCCTAAACGATCACACATAGAAGCTGCCTTAAGTATAGGAAGGTATGTGAAAAATCAGCTAGGACAAGGAATTTTATTATCGAGCTCTCAGAACAACACAATCACAGCCTTTTGTGATGCAGACTGGGTTGCATGTCCTTTGACTAGAAAATCAGTTACAGGATTTTTAGTTAAAGTTGGTGATTCATTAGTCTCATGGAAATCTAAGAAATAGACTACTGTATCTTGAAGCTCCGCTGAAGCAAAATACAGAAGCTTAGCCACAACAACAGCTGAACTTATTTGGCTATATAGTTTACTAACAGAAGTAGAAACAACGACACAGTTACCCATCAATATCTATAGTGACAGTAAAGCAGCTATACAAATAGCTGCAAATCCAGTCTACCATGAGAGAACTAAACATATTGAAATCGATTGTCACTTTGTGAGAGAAAGAATTCAACAAGGACTTGTCGTCACAAAGTATATTGCAACAACAGATCAACCTGCTGATATTTAACCAAATTGCAGCATGAATATTTGAAATCCAAACTAGGTGTGATCAATATTTTTTCACCACCTAGTTTGAGGGGGGTGTTAAATAATGTGAGGATATTTTAGTCTTTTCAGCTAAAGTAGTTAGTTTCTAATTAATAGTTGTTAGAAGGTTAGTCAATTAGTTACAAATACTCAAATAAGTTGATTGTATAAATACATGTAAATTCCCCATTAATGAGATAACAGAAAGAATTTTACAGCTAATTCTGTTTCTTAGAATTTTACAGCTAATTCTGTTTCTCTTCTTCTCTCTTTATACTTGAGTTGCCTTCTTCATTCTATCTTCTTCATCTTAGCTAAATTTCCTCATGAATTACAACAAAAATATTTTTCGAAAAATATTTTCCGTCGTACCAAACACACTCATAGTATTAGGATACTTTACCATGGATAGAAATTGTCTAAGATGCACCTTGAGGGAAGTAGTGTCATCTATATATATATATATATAAGAATTTGTGAATTACAAAGAACGTAATTATATACAATATTGGATGTAGTTAATTAACTTGTATCGAACTAAATTATTTTTATTGAGAATCATACTTCGAAAACTCGTAAAACCAATTATTAATTAATACAAAGACACAATAGAGTGCGTCAATTTGTGACAATGTTATGACGGTTTTATTCTTTGTCACAAAATTTTAATTACGCTTGAATTTTTTATAAATTGCCACGGATTCTTCGGTTATTGTTTTTTCTTGTAGTGTATATTAATGTATTTGAGATTTTGAGTTCAGTACATGGAAGTTTTATTATGATTTTGGTACTGTAATTTATTCATTTATATATATGTTCATTTCTTTTAATATCCAGTCTCATTATAAAAATCATGTGCATGTCAGTGGTCGAAAAGTTAGATTTTTGCATGACAATAATTTAATTGCCACCTTAGTATTGCCAAAAGTTGCATTCAATGCTGTGCAGGGCAAGTAGTACAATATCATGTTTCAGTATATCATCTGTAAACTGGACAACGTTCCTATCGTTAATTTTAAAATTCTATGTAAGGTTAAAAAGTAAAAAAAAATAAAAAAATGTACCGTCAGTGCTGAGTGAGAAGATACAAGAAAACATATCAAAGTCAAACATGAGTCAATGACTGTAAAATTATGTTTTATAATCATATCACTTATTAGATAACTATAAGTAAATTCATTGATACACATTAATCAATAATTTAGTAAAACGATAATAAACTTGCTATTACGTGTTAATTAAAATCCATTAATAGTCCAAAAAACATCTTTACAATTAGAGGCTTGACTCAAGATTTTAACACGATGAGACACTATTATTCTGTTTAATTAGTGTCCCTAAACGCTTTTAATTTTCAAGGTATAAAGTTATTTATACAGTCATATTCAAGATACACACACACACACATATATAAAAAAGATTTTTGGTGAAGTTTACGGGGACCGATGACCCCTTCCCTCCCCTTGATATTTATATAGGTTCGACTCTGTTTAAAATATCGATGTGTATAACTTAAATCTATCAAAACATTGGTCTCCTTAAAGCCACAGATGCCTTAATTTAGCATAACATTTGCCCTAGGCCACCAACGATAGGAATGATCGATCCTCCAAAAATAGGCAAAACGGCTAAATTTTTGGCCACTGAAAATTCTGAAAGCTACGTCTTATATTTGTGCGCAAGTAGCTCACATGAGGAAACAATAATTTTTTGCCTTTCAAGATCCCCAGATCCACTCTCTAACTCTTCTCCGCATCTCTCCTCCCTTTAGAATATACATCGGTATATTTTAACAGATAACTTGCCTTACTTTTTAGGTTATTAATCTCAAGCGGTTACGTAAATTTCTTTTCTCTGATTGACCGACACTTTCATGAATTTTTATATTGTATATATGTCATTATATTTTACTAAAATCTTGGTACCTTGTACCCTATCATGTTCTTCAGATTACTAATTTCACATGGTATGAGTATTGCTTATAAATTATATGTTACTAAGTGATATGATAGTGTAACTCTAAAGAGAAAATGGAAGGATTAGCTAGGGTAACTCTTAATGAACTACTCTTTCCGTTTCAATTTAGATGATGTAGTTTGATTTGACACAAGGTTTAAGAAGAAGAAAAAAGACTTTTGAAACATGTGGTCATAAAAGTTTAAGGGAAAAAAGTTTTGTGGGGCCATGATATTTGTGTGGCTATAAAAGCTTCTATTAAGTGTAAAGAGGGTAAAATAAAAAGTTTAAAAGTTAAATTGATTTTAAATATAAAAATATGTCATTCTTTTTCAAACTGATTAATAAAAAATGTGTGTCATTTAAATTGAAATGAAGGAAATGTATATATATCTTATCATTAAAAAATGAAGTTTATAACTATATATAGTAGTAAATATCTTCATATATAGATCCGAGCATTTTAGGCCCACTGTATGCTTCTTGCATGCATCTGTTACTGTTACTGCCATAAGGGGTATGGATATGTATCATTTTCTCTTTAGATTTAAGTTTATAACTATAGTAAATATCTTCTACGATTTTTCGTTTGTACTCCCATATGGTCATATTTTCATTTTTGTTACCAACAAGGGTTGTGGTGGAGTGGTAAGTACTCGCGAATCCGGATTAGTCAGGCTCCAACGTGGGTACCGTAACAAGGGTTGTGGTGGAGTGGTAAGTACTCTTCCTGTGTTGCACTGAAAAAAAGGACCTCCTTCATCCTTAACCAGAGGTCTCGAGTTCAAGCTCCTGAGTATGGAGTCACCTTTGTTAGGGAGCGCTTTATTCTCCAATGTTGGACTTCCTGACGCGAATCCGGATTAGTCGGGCCCCAATGTGGGTATCGGATACCGGGTGAGAAATTAAAAAAAAAACATATTTTTATTCTTGTTCTTTTCCTACAACACTTATATGTATAATACCTTTACCTTAAATTACAAGTACACCATTGACGCCTTTGATATTTACTCTAAATTCTATCAACTTGGAACCATATCCTGCAGTATTTCTTTTACGGACATTAGAATGAAAGATTAACAGTACAAGAAAAAACAAATTAAATTGCGAAAGAGATTGTGAAGAAAGAATAAAGTCGCAATAAACTGATTCCATCAGAATATCGTTATAATTTTGCGACGGACTTATTTGTCATAAATATTCCATCAAACTCAATTCCTCTTGTAATGAAAGAAATGTTCTTGTTATTATTAATATAACATGGATTGTAGTTATTTGCGCACACACACAAAAAAATTTAGAGCAAAGCTCAATTTTAATCGGCTATAGTAAGTTAGTGGGGTATTATTTTATTTTTGAGGCAACTGTATTAGCAGAGTCAGAATTTTCGCTAAAGAATATCAAAATTTTAAAAAGTAAATACATAAAGAAGTTAAGCAGATTTAATATATAGTATATTTACATAAAAATAATTTTTACTTATCGAATCAATGTATTTTTTCGGAGAACAGTTATCAATTAACATCCCTCGGAGCTATGTAACCCCGCCCTGCGTATTAGTCTTGTTATAAAGAATTACTGTTGTAGGTCAACTTAATTATCCTAATAGTATAATATCTGTGTATGCACTTATACTTATAGAATACTTTTTTGGTGGAAAATCTATAGAATATTAAATGGGTTAATAATAGTGTGATGACCTGATAGGTCATCTTATATTTTAAAATTTAATTATGCGCTTTGAAGCCTTAAACAACTTATATTAGCCTTTCTCGATTTGTGTGCGCAGTCCGGCCATTTTTCCGAAAAGATTTTATGTTAAAAACATAGAAAATAAGAAATTTTTGCCTTAAAATCCATTTGAATTGACTTCGGTCAACGTTTTGAGCAAACGGACCCGGATTTGTGTTTTGAGGTCCCGGTGGGTCTGTATCGTGATTTGGGACTTGGGCGTATGCCCATAATCGAATTCGGAAGTCCCTAGCCCGAGTTATCGCACTTTGTTGAAATTTGAAAGTTAAAAGCTTAATGACTTTGAAATGTTTGACCAATGTTTGACTTTATTGGTATCGGGTCCGTATTATGGTTTCAGATCCGATATAGGTCCAATACTATATTTATGACTTTTCTGTCAAATTTGGGAGAAATGGAGTTGGTTTGACGTGATTCGGACGTCCGATTGTGAAATTAGAAGTTCATGAGTTTTCTTGAACTTGACTTGAGGGATTAGGGTTTGTTTGTCGTGGTTAACATTGACTTGAGATATTAGTGTTTGTTGTCTATTTCTACATGTTTAGATGTTGGGTACAACGTATATGTGAGATGACGAATACTTATGCGTTGTTGTTGGGTTAAAGCATGCAGGTGGGACTTGTTCCTTGCAATTGTTGCTTACTTTGATCATGTTATCCATGCTTAGATTAGTTATTTGTTAAATTGATCATTCTTCCCGCGTTTATGGGCTTTGTGATAATGAGTATTGATTCCAAAGTTGAGATTGATATTGTGGAACCATTGTTGAAGTAAGGCTTGCTCTTGTTGATCAGGTCTCCTTGTTATTATTTGTTCATTGTTATGTGTAAGGGAGAGTGTTAATGCACGAAAGGTGATGTCGTGCCATATTATGAGTGTTAATGCACGAAAGGTGATGTCGTGCCATATTGTGAGTACTAATGCACGAAGGGTGATACCGTGCCATGTTATGAGAGTTAATGCACGAAGAGTGATGTCGTGATGTATCTACTGATTTATACTGAGAGTGAGAGTAAAAGCACGAAGGGTGATCCCGTGCAGAATCATTGTTTCATTGTGAGGTTGAGAGTAAAAGCACGAAGGGTGATTTCGTGCAATTTTTTTCATTGTGATTAATTGTTTTTACTAGTTAAAGGCATATTGATTGTTCTAGTTATCATTCCGATGTTTCTCTCATATCGTGTATCCCCTTTAGCATGTCCCCCTCCCAATAGTACATGTTTAGCTTTTATTTGTTATTATCTTGTACATATACTGTTATCTGCATAAGTTTATCATGTTGGTGTCTTGTCATAGCCTCGTCACTACTTCGTCGAGGTTAGGCTCGACACTTACGAGTACATGGGGTCGGTTGTACTCATACTACACTCTGCACTTCTTGTGCAGACTTTAGTATAGGCCCTAGCTGTTCGTGAGGTGTAGCATCTTGGACTTGCTCATTTGGAGACTCGAGGTAGATCTGCTGGCGTCCACAAACCTTGAAGTCCCCTTCTATTTTACGTATTTTACTGTTTCTTTTCGTTCAAAACAGTTGTATTTCTTTCAGAATCTGTTTGTAGTAAATTCTAGAAGCTCGTGAGTTGTGACTCCAAATCCGGATTGCAGTAAATATTATGGTCTTTTATGTTATTCCGCACTCGATTTTATTTCATTTTGGCTTAATTGACTTTATCTATTAAAATTGAATAAAATTGACTTAACGGTTCTCTAACGTTGGCTTGCCCATCGAGTGAAATGTTAGGCGTCATCACGGCCCCGAAGATAGAAATTTCAGGTCGTGACAAGTTGGTATCAGAGCACTAGGTTGCCTAGGTCTCACAAGTCATGAGCATACTTAGTAGAGTCTGGAGGATCGGTACGGTAACGTCTTTCCTATTTCCAGAGGCTATGAAGTTTAGGAACAAATTTCACTTCTACTCTTCTCTGTCATGCAATTTTGTTCTCTCATTGCTAATTGAACTCTTCTACTCTTTCACAGATTGCGAGAAAACGTACTGTATCTTCAGCGGAGCAGCAGCTAGAGACCCCAGTGGCAGCTCCTACGAGGGGCATAGGTCGAGGCTGAGGTCATGCCACAGGCCGAGGCAGGGCAGAGCTCAGCCCCGATCTTGAGCACCAGCACCAGCACCAGCAGTGGAGCCTCAGGTGGAGTTTGATGAGGAGGTTCCAACCCAGACTGTGCCTGTTGGACCAACTCACGTCCCGGAGGAGTTCATCGCCACCCCAGTGCTTCAGGACGCTTTGGTCTGTTTGGTGGGCCTTATGGAGAGTATGGCCCAGGCCGGTAAATTTCCTATGGCACCAGCCATCTCTCAGGCTGGGGGAGGAGTACAGACTCCCTCTACTCACACTCCGGAGCAAATGGCTCCCCAATATCAGACTCCGGCAGCCCATCCAGTTGGGGTAGTTCATCCAGTTGTTGCGGCACAGGCCGATGATGGACCAACTATGTCTTCTGAGAGCTTATTGAGATTGGACAAGTTCACCAAGCTCTTTCCAGTTCACTTCACTGGTACACCTTCTGAGGACCCACAAGATTATCTTGATCGTTGTCATGTGGTGCTGCGGAACATGGGGATAGTTGAGACCAATGTGGTCGATTTTTCTGTGTTTCAGATGATGGGTTCCGCCAAGAGATGGTGGAAGGACTTTGTGTTGACCAGACTAGCTGGTTCGCCTCCTCTTAATTGGGACCAATTCTCTCAGATATTTCTTGAGAAGTTTCTTCCTGTCACACTGAGAGAGGATTATCGCAGGCAATTCGAGCGCCTCCAGTAGGGCAGTATGCCAATCACCTAGTATGAGACCTATTTTTGTGGATCTGGCTCGTCATGTTATTCTTCTGCTTCCTACAGAGTGAGAGAGAGGGTGAGGAGGTTTATTGAGGGACTTGCTCAGCCTATCAAGTTGCAGATGGCCAAGAACACCGGGAGTGAGATTTCTTTTCAGACGGCTGCCAATGTTTCCAGGCGAGTCGAGTTGGTTCTAGCATAGGGGGAGGTCAGAGGTCTAACAAGAGGCCTCGTCATTCCGGTGGGATTCATTGGTGCTTCATCTGGGGGCAGCGGTACTTTTGGTAGAGGCCATCCTCCTAGGCCGTTTCATTCAGCACTCCAGGCATCCCATGGTGCTTCAGCTGGTCGTGACCCTTATATGCCTTATTCCGACCAACTAGCCTACAGTGCACCACCAGATCCTATTATTACACCTCATCTCTAGAGCTTTCAAGGGCTTACTCAGGTCGAAAGGGTCAGTTTTATGGTCAGCAGTCACAGCAGCCGATGTCCTGTTATAATTGTGGTGATCCGAGGCACATTGTTAGGTTTTTCCCTCGGGCATCAAGAAGCTCACAGTATCAGGGTTCTCGTGCCATAGTCCCGGCACCGGTGCTTCACCGCCTGCTCAGCAAGCTAGAGGTAGGGGTCATGCAGCCAGGGGTGGAGGTCAGGCCGTTAGAGGTGGAGATCAGGTCGCTAGAGGTGGAGGCCAGCCAGCTAGGGGCCGTCATAGAGATGTAGTTTAGAGTGGTAGGGGCCCAACCCCGATGCTATGCTTTTCTAGCCAGGCCTGAGGCTGAGTCATATGACGATGTTATCACAGGTATTGTTTCAATTTGCAGTAGAGATGCTTCAGTTCTATTTGATCCAGGTTCTACTTATTCCTACGTATCATCCTATTTTGCTTCATATTTGGTTGTGCCTCGTGATTATTTGAGTGCCCCTGTATATGTGTCCACACCTGTAGGAGATGCTATTATTGTAGATCACGTTTATAGTTCGTGTGTGGTTACCATTGGGAATCTTGAGACAAGCGTAGATCTTCTACTTCTCAATATGGTAGACTTTGATGTTATCTTGGGTATGGATTGGTTGTCACCTTATCATGCTATATTGGATTGTCACGCCAAGACGATGACCTTAGCCTTGCCGGGGTTGCCTCGATTAGAGTGGAGAGGGATTCATGGCCATTATACCAGTAGGGTTATCTCTTATGTGAAGGCTCGACATATGGTCGAGAAGGGATGTCTAGCTTATTTGGCTTATGTGCGCGATACTAGTGCGGAGGTTCCTTCTATGGATTCAGTACCAGTTGTTCGTGAGTTTCCAGAGATGTTTCCTGCAGACCAGTCGGGGATGCCACCCGACAGGGATATTGACTTCTACATTGACTTGGCTCCGGGCACTCAGCCCATTTCGATTCCTCCATACCATATGGCCCCGCCAGAGTTGAAAGAATTGAAGGAGCACTTACAAGATTTTCTTGAAAAGGGCTTCATTAGGCCTAGTGTCTCACCCTGGGGTGCGTACGTGTTGTCTGTGAAGAAGAAAAATGGATCGATGAGGATGTGCATAGATTACTGGTAGTTGAACAGAGTCACGATCAAGAATAAGTGTCCATTGTTGAGTATTGATGACTTATTTTATCAACTTTAGGGTTCTAAGGTTTTTTTGAAGATTGATTTGAGGTCTGGCTACCATCAGTTAAGGATCAGGGCATCTGATGTCCCTAAGACAGCTTTTCGGACTCGGTATGTGCATTATGAGTTTCTATGATATCATTTGGGCAGACAACTTTTTGGACTCGGTATGTGCATTATGAGTTTCTAGTGATATCATTTGGGCTGACAAATTCCCCAGTAGAATTTATGAATTTGATGAACCGGGTGTTCAAGCCTTATATGTATTCCTTTGTGATTATGTTTATTGATGATATCTTGATCTGCTCCCGTAGTCGAGAGGAGCACGAGTAGCATCTTCGGATCGTACTTTAGATTCTGAGAGACAACCAATTATATGCTAAGTTTTAAAAATGCGAGTTTTGGTTGGACTCAGTCGCTTTCTTGGGGTACATTATAATAGCAGAAGGCATTCAGGTGGATCCGAAGAAGATTGAGGCAGTTCAGAACTGGCTCAATCTTCTTTGGAGCCATTTCAGCTACAGAGATCTGGGTTTCTTAGGTTTTGCAGGTTACTACCATCGGTTTGTGGATGAGTTCTCATCTATAGCAGCCCCATTGACCAGGTTGACCTAGAAGGGTGCCCCCTTCAGATGGTCAGACGAGTGTGAGGAAAACTTTCAGAAGCTCAAGACTGCTTTGACTACGACGCCAATGTTGGTGTTGCCTATAGGTTCAGGATCTTATACAGTATATTGTGATACATCTCGTATTGGACTTGGTGCGATATTGACGCAGTATGGAAGGGTGATTGCATATGTGTCACGACAGTTGAAGGTTCATGAGAATAATTACCATGTTCATGACTAGAGTTGGCAGCCATTGTTCATATGCTGCAGATTTGGAGGCACTATCTTTACGGCGTCTCGTGTGAGGTATTCACAGATCATCGGAGCTTGCAGTATTTGTTCAAACAAAAGGAGCTCAATTTGAGGCATATGAGGTGGTTGGAGCTATTGAAAGACTATGATATCACCATCTTGTATCATCCCGGGAAGGCCAATATGGTGGCCGATGCCTTGAGTAGAAAGACAGTGAGTATGGGCAGCCTTGCTTACATTCCAGTCGGTGAGAAACCGCTTGCATTAGATGTTCAGGCTTTGGCCAATCAGTTCGTGAGGTTGGATGTTTCTGATCCCAGTCGTGTTCTAGCTTATACAATCGCTCGGTCTTTATTGTTTGAGCGCATCAGGGAGCGCCAATATGATGACCCTCATTTGCTTGTCCTTAGGGACACAGTGCGACACGGTGATGCCAAGCTGGTTACTGTTGGAGATGATGGAGTTTTTAGGATGCAGGGTCGCGTTTGTATGCCTAATGTGGATGGACTTTGTTAGTTGATTCTTGGGGAGGTTCCCAGTATTCTATTCATCCGGGTGCCTCCAAGATGTATCAGGATTTTCGACAGCATTATTGGTGGAGGAGGATGAAGAAGGATATAGTTGCATATGTAGCTCGATGTCTAAATTTTCAGCAGCTAAAGTATGAGCATCAGATACCTGGTAGTTTGCTTCAGAAGTTAGAGATTCCTGAGTAGAAGTGGGAGCGTATCACTATGGATTTCGTTGTTGGATTCCCACAGACTCAGAAGAAGTTCGATGCAGTTTGGGTCATTGTGGACAAGCTGACCAAGTCAGCTCATTTCATTCATATGGCAGTTACCTATTCTTCAGAGCAGTTGGCAGAGATTTATATCCTCGAGATCGTTCGTGTTCACGGTGTGCCCATGTCTATCATTTCTGATTGAGGTACGCAGTTCACCTTGCACTTCTGAAGGGCGGTACAACGTGAGTTGGGCATGAAGGTTGAGTTGAGTACAACATTTCATCCTCCGACGGACGGACAGTCTGAGCGCACTATTCAGATATTGGAGGATATGCTCCTCGCTTGTGTTATAGACTTCGGAGGTTCTTGGGATGAGTTCTTACCACTTGCTGAGTTTGCCTACAACAACAACTACTAGTCGAGCATTCAGATAGCTCCTTATGAGGCATTATACGGGAGGCGGTGCCGATCGCCAGTTGGATGGTTCGAGCTGGGGAAGGCTCGGTTGTTGGGTACAGACTTAGTACAGGATGCCTTGGATAAGGTCAAGATTATTCAGGATTGACTTCGCACAGCTCAGTCCAGGAAGAAGATTTATGCCGGCCGTAGAGTTCGTGATGTCGCATTCATAATCGGAGAGAGAGTGTTGCTCCGAGTTTCACCCATTAAGGGTGTGATGAGGTTCGAAAAGAAGCGCAAGTTGAGCCCTAGGTATATCGGGCCTTTTGAGATTCTTCAGAGAGTGGGTGAGGTGGCTTACAAGCTCGCATTGCCACCCAGTTTATCAGCAGTTCATCGGTATTCCATGTTTCCATGCTCCGAAAGTATCACGACGATCCGCCCCATGTGTTAGATTTCAGCTCTGTCCAGTTGGACAAGGATTTGACTTATAAGAAGGAGTCGGTGGCTATTCTAGCCCGGCAGGTTCGTCAGTTGAGGTCAAAGAGTTATACTTCAGTTCAAGTGCAGTGGAGAGGTCCTCCCATCGAGGTAGCTACTTGGGAGTCCGAGTCGTACATGCTTAGAAAATGTCCCCACCTTTTCACCAGCCCAGATACTTTTCTATATCCGTTCGTCCTTGAACGGTTATTTTAGAGGTGGAGAATGTGATGACCCGATAGTTCATCTTATGTTTTAGAACCAAATTTTGCGCTTTGAAGCCTTAAATACCTCATATTATCCCTCCTCTATTTATGTGCGCAGTCCAGACATTTTTCCGGAAAGCCTTTATGTTAAAAAGGGAGAAAATATGAAAGTTTTGCCTTAAAATCCATTTGAGTTGACTCGGTCAACGTTTTGAGCAAACGGACCCGATCATGTTTTGACGGTCCCGGTGGGTCTGTATCGTGATTTAGAACTTGGGCGTATGCCCAGAATCGAATTCGCACTTTTTTGAAATTCGAAAGTTAAAAGCTTAATGACTTTGAAATGTTTAACTTTATTGATATTGGGTCTGTATTTTGGTTTCGGAACCCAGTATAGGTCCAATACTATATTTATGACTTGTCTGTCAAATTTGGTGAGAAACAGAGTTGGTTTGACGTGATTTGGACGCCCGGTTGTGAAATTAGAAGTTCATGAGTTTTCTTGAAAATTTCCTTTGATTTGATGCTCAATTCGTAGTTCTAGGTGTTATTTTGGTGATTTGATCGTGTGAGCAATTTCGTATGATGTTATTGGATTTTTGTGCATATTTAGTTTGAGTTTCGGATAGGCTACAAAGTAAAATTTGGAGTTAGGAATGTGCTGGTGTGTTCCAGATCTGGTGTAGGCCTCAGACCTCGCAATTACAACTCATCGCATTTGCGACCTCTGATAGGTTCGTATTTGCAAGCAACTCATCGCATTTGCAAAGAGTAGCTGGGGAAGCTCATGTTTGCATTTTCAAACAATACTTCGCATTTGCGAAGTGGGACGGGGGTACAGTGATCACAATTGTGATCAAACGGTCGCATTTGCGGAAGGTCAAAGTTCACATTTGCGAACAAATTATCACAAATGCGATGACAACAGGAATGGAAGGACTTCGCTTTTACGACTGGTTCTTTGCATTTGCGGGACTCGGATTTGCGAAACCCAGGTCGCAAATGCGACATCTGCGACTGACCAAATAGCTGAGAATACGGGACTTTTGTTCATTCTCTCAAATTTTCAAACTTAGAAACCCTAGAGGCGATTTTTCAAAGAACTCTTCTTTCCCAATCATTAGTAAGTGATTCTAAACTAGTTTCTTTCAATCTTTCATTGCATTTCCTAAGATTTCAACCTAACATCTTCTGTTTTCATGGTGGAAATTGGGGATTTGGGTAGAATTAGAGATTTTTGTAAAATGGAGATTTAGACCTCAAATTGAGGTCGGATTCCAAAACAAATTACATAATCGGTCTCATGGGTGAATGGATAATCGAGTTTTTGTCCGAATTTCGGGTTTGGACCGAGCGGGCTCGGGAGTTGACTTTTGTTGACTTTTTCAATAATGACCTAAATTGAATTCTTTGCAATCGTGGGTAGTTCCTAAGGCTTAATTTCAATCGTTTGGTTGGTAATTTGCTAGATTCTACTGGTTCGGAGGCTTGTTTGAAAGGCAACACCATGGTTGAGCTTTGAATTGATCCTTTGGAGTGAGGTAAGTGTCATGGTTAATCTCTACTTGAGGGATTAGGGTTTGTTTGCCTATGTGCTATATGTTTAGATGTTGGGTACAACGTATATGTGAGGTGACGAGTACTTATGCGTTGTTGTTGGGTTAAAGCATGCGGGTGGGACTTGTTCCTTGCAATTATTGCTTACTTTGATCATGTTATCCATGCTTAGACTAGTTATTTGTTAAATTGATCATTCTTCCCGTGTTTATGGGCTTTGTGATAATTGAGTATTGATTCCAATGTTGAGATTGATATTGTGGAACCATTGTTGAAGTAAGGCTTGCTTTTATTGATCCTATCTCCTTGTTATTATTTGTTCATTGTTATGTGTAAGGGAGAATGTTAATGCACGACGGGTGATGTCGTGCCATATTGTGAGTGTTAATGCACGAAGGGTGATGCCGTGCCATATTGTGAGTGTTAATGCACGAAGGGAGATGCCGTGCCATGTCATGAGAGTTAATGCACAAAGGGTGGTGTCATGTTGTATCTACTGATTTATACTGAGAGTGAGAGTAAAAGTACGAAGGGTGATGCCGTGCAGAAGCATTGTTTCATTGTTAGGTTGAGATTAAAAGCACGAAGGGTGATGCCGTGCAATTTTCTTCATTGTGCTTAATTATTTTTACTGGTTAAAGGCATATTGATTGTTCTGGTTATTATTCTGTTGTATCTCTCGTATCATGTATCCCCTTTAGCATGTCCCTCCC
>ML407224.1:0-32395 GCA_005239525.1 Nicotiana knightiana | reverse complement strand
CTATTCTGAGTTTAGTACTGTACCTGTTATATACATCGTTCCATGTTGTAGCGGGGAATTCTCTTAGACTTTCCTTAAGTCGTCTCGTGGCTTCTGAGCTTTTATCGTTTTGGTTGCTTGCAAATGTCATGGATGCCCACCTATCAGGCACCCTGGGTAACTGTATTCTTTCTCTTTGAAACCTGTCTACAAACTCACGGAGTAGTTCTGTGTCTCCTTGTTTTATTTTGAATATGTCTTCCATTTTCTTCTCAACTTTTTGTGCACCAGAGTGTGCTTTTATAAACAAATCTGCAAGCTCATCGAAAGAGTCAATAGAATTTTCAGGGAGAAGAGAATACCAGGTTAGGGCTCCTTTGGTAAGTGTTTCTCCAAATTTTTTGACAAGGACTGAAAGCAGTCACATGGTCGCGTGGGTCAGTTGTTCCATCATATTTGGGAACGTCAGACATTTTAAACTTCTTGGGCATACGCAAGGATGCCGCACTTGGCTTCCAAGATTGTTGAGAATATCTATCAACATCTATGCCTTTGATGATAGGTGGTACTCCAGGAATTTGTTCGATGCGATCGTTCTGCTCCTTCATCTATTTCTGCATGGTTAGCAGTAAATTTTATAATTCTGAGTTATTAGATATATCTGGCCTCGTTTCGATAGATTCATTAGGAGTATCTCCTCAACCTGAGTTTGTCAACCCATACTGAGGATTTTCCATGGTGATGGTGTTATTGGGGGGTGGCGTTAGCGGTGTAGTTAATGCANTTCCCTCGAACCACGTGGAGTTCCTGAAGGCGATGGAACTGGGGTTCCACTCCTTTGCTGGTTGTTGTCGTTGGAGTTTGACATAATTCAGAGGATATCACTTGAAAAGTAAACAAAGATTATCAGATTCTCGTAACGGAAATAATCTGTTTAACCAAATAATTAGACCTTTTGACTAAAGCTTATTTTTAAGATGAATACGGGTTACTGATAATCAAAGTAATGAAGAAAAATGAATAATAGACAGTATTGCAGAAATAAAAAATCGAAATTAATTGTATTCGAGAATCAGATGCCTTTACAAGCTGTATTCCCCTCCCTTATATAAGAGATTCTTACAACGTACGACTCTTGCTATGATTACTCATTAATGACTAATTATGACATTAATGAGGCGTTAGAAAGGAAAACGGCAATTGGGGTTCGGTTACATAACGTTCGAGTAATTAATTGTGGGTCCTTGAATATGCCCGTAGCTTTGTCTAGATTCATTCTGACTGTGCCTCTCTCCCGTTTTGATCAAGTTGAGTTTCCCGTGGCTGATAAGTTCGTTGTTTTACTGAACCGTGCCTCTTTGTACCGTATCTCTTCAAAGAATCACATCCAGCTGTCGCGTTTTCCTGTGTCCACGTGACTGGCTGAGTTGTCAAAAGCTGGCTTACGTGTGAAACTCTTTTTTACCAATACAACAGTAAGCTTCCGTTATGCGCGGGGACCGAAAAGAACCAAACCATAAGGGTCTACTATACGCAGCCTAAATCTCATTAAATGTTACATAATACATTATACCTAAAAAAATGAATTTCCAGCAGTCCGGCGCTAATGAAGAATAGTGACACATATATATTTTTTTCTTTTCTTTTGAGGGAAAATCTGGTGATGCTTCTTTTCCTCTTATATATAATCGGAATTCTCATGATGAAAGATTCAACAGCCTTATAACATATCCAAAAATGACACTGTATATCCAGGAAAATAGAAGATTAATCAAGCAAACTGTGAACCAACTCGCCCGCAGTCTCCTTGACTGTCTTCCTTACATTACAATTGAGAAGACTAAACTGCATATAAACTTAAAAGAGTTCCGAAATTTGTTAGGTTAAATTAGAGCTTAAGCGAAAGGAAGCCTCGGTGCAACTCTGAAAAGGTAACATGTTTAAGCCGTGAAAACAAATTAGTAGAAATGTAAGGTAAATTTGTATATATTAGACCAAATATGGTTCGGGTTTTCCCAAACTCTACATATAAAAGGAGCTTAATACACCGGGCTGCTCCTTGAGCTTAAAAAGATGAGCCAAGTGCATTAAACTTCCGCTATGCGCGGGATCCAGGGAAGGGCCGGAGCATAAGGATTTATCGTATGCAGCCTTACCCTACATTTTTGCAAGAGGTTGTTTTCACGGCTCGAACCCGTGACCTCCTGATTATATGGCACCAATTTTATCGGTGACGGGCTGGCCTTTGAGCTTCTCGTGAAAATTGTTCCCTCTAACCGATGATACTTATTGCATGCTTACAAAGAAGGAAAATATATAGATTTGCCGAGTTAAAAGCTTAATTCACAATATTTATTGATTGAATAAACATAGGTTATGATAAAAGAAACCTAAGTCATTCCAGATTGCTAGTGAAAGCAAAATGGTGATTTTAGAAAACTCATCAACTCTATTCAAGATATATCCGTCATAGTTTATTCATGAGGTACGGAAAACCAGGTGCTGAAAACGACGCCGTCCTTTTAACGAATCGTCCTTTGAGACGAGGCCTTTTTTCAGCATTTAGTTTCCTTACTTCGTACCTAATTTTCTTGGAAAACAATCTTGTCCTCCTCTTCTCTCTGTAACGTGACACCCTTGCCTCTCTTCCTCCATCCCCGCCTCTTACATTTCCCCCACCATATGGTTGATGACCTCCTCCTTCTCCAATACATGTTTCCTGCAGCAACATGAACAAAAGATACATAAGGAAAGATGCATAAGGATGTCAATTATATTCAGAGACGGAATTATGATTTGAATTTAATGGGCTACTAACTCCCTTTGAAGTACGAAGAATAAGATTTAATTTATATATACTAACTGTGATTATTTTTTTGTATATTATCATTGTTGGTTAACTTATTATACTTTATTGCATGTGCCGCTCGCGTGATTGGTCAAGTTATCATGAATCATGGCAACAATGGGAGAGCTAGCATCGATCTTCTATCTAGTAAATGCATTCCTTCTGGAAGTCCGTGTCGGAGCCAGAATTTTCACTAAGAGGGTCAAAATATAAATAAGTAAATCCAAGCCAAAGAGTGTCAATATGTACTGTACCTAGCTACACAATGCAATTTTCCAACGAAGGGGCATTAGTTGACATCCCTCGAATGCATGTGGCTCCGCCACTGTCGGAAGCGGGGGTTTGATGCAGGTATTAGCTCTAGAGAGTTACTATGGTTATTCGAGTAAGAGATACCATCAAATAAACCATAATCTAATCTTTTTTAAACTAATAACTACCATTATTGTGGAGGAATTAAAAATGGATTGGAGAAGATAAATACCAAGAAATCAGGCCAGCAGTCATCAGGATTGAAATGGGGTCGGATACCATTAGTCCATGGCGAAGATTGATTTGGCCAAGCAGTAATGACTTCCTCATAATTAAGCCTCAAAAGCAGCCTCGTTTTTGCATCAGCTTTACATCCGCCACATTCTGCACTAGGGACAAACTCTGGTTCTGCAGTCATATTTACCTTCTGTTCAACTGTCTCTTCATATTCAAAATCCCAATTCACCGCTTCCCTTGCCATGTCCAATTCAGGATCCAAATGACAAGCAACAACAGCTCTCATTTCTTCATCTTCAACCTCAACCTTTATTGCCTTATTATCTTCAACAGAACCGTTAATTAACCGACGCTGTTCTTCTTCTTCTTCTGCAACTACTCTAAACTCTTCGCCTAACAAGCTTTCAACATCAGCAGCGAAATCAGCAAGTTCAATCTCAGAAGAAAGAAACTCAGGAATCCCTAAATCATCGCATGCATCTTCACTGTTCAACAAAATGTCTAAGTCATTTATTGTAGTAGTTTCATCTACCATTTCATTTGGGACAGTGCAGCAGAGTTCTGCTTCAAAGTCGAATACAGGGACGCGATAAAGAAGCTGTTCTTCATTTTCGAATTCGTTTTCATCCGGTGAGTTTTCTTCACTTCCCATTTCTGGTACCATATTTTCCTCGTCCTTTTTGCGTTGTCCAATTTGTGTCTTCTTTCCATTCCTTGGTGTTCTTGCTTTTCGAGTAAAACCTTCGTGCCAAGAAGGTTGAGAAACAGTTTGGTCGACGAATTTGGTGTCAGTTGATTTATTAGAAAATGTTTCAAGACGAACTCTTTCATGGCGACTCGCTAATTGGTTAGCTGAATGGACTGAAACATCACAGGATTGACAAAGAAAGGCATCATCAGCGGGGCAAAACCAACGTGCCCGCTTTGATAAACAGCTATCACAAGCTCTAGCTGTTTTTCCTCCAATGGCATTTGCCGTCTTCCTTTCACTAGTCATCATATAGAAGTTAAATTTGGCTATTGAAAGAGGGAATTCTCAAGATAGGAATCAGTATCTAATGAATTCAACAGTTCCAGTACAGATGATTGGGAAAAAAAACAGAATAACAACACAATGAGATCCTAATCTCAAAACAAAAAGAAAGAGGAATATGGCGAAATTGGTAGACGCAACGGGCTTAATTGGATTGAAAAGGTTTGAACAAGCCCCAAAACTAATTGGAACAGTTCAATATATATAAAGGATTGATTAGAAACTAAGGATATATAACTTCTTGGTACAATAATTGCCAGTTGAGAGAGCCCACAACAGCCACTTTTGCTATACTACAGTGTTGTATTGCCTTGTTTAGCCATGCACTTTTGGCTAGCAAAAAATAAGATTAAGCTCTTTTGGGTCCCATGAAATTAGCCTATCTAAATGTTGATTGGCTGAATTTTGAAATCAATCTTGAACAGAGCATTCTGATTGGTTATATGTCCAAATTAAGGATTCTTATGGGACCTCTTTGTAATATGTGACTTATATGGAGATCAACGTGAATGAAGAAGACCTGTTATTAGTGTTATTTACGACATTTTTGTCTTTATAGTTCAATTATTCTTGTTATATAAATTTTAAAAACTTTCTCTTTGTGGTCCTTTTTTGTTTCCTTTAAACTTCTCCATCTCCCATCAGTGGCTTCTTTCTCTGATGTTTGCATCTGTGTGCTTTATCAGAAAATCTGAACCATTATTCTCCTCCACTTGATCCACTAGCGTACGTTGATTGATAACAAAATGACCTCACAATTTATTCGCTAGGTAATTTTTAAATGTTGGAAATATGAAATTTTAAACTATAAAAATTCTCGAAACATCTATAAGAAAAATGGGCCATGCATGGAGTAGTACTCTTGTGATAAGAATTCAAGAAACAGAAACTTGACATTTGCCAGATCCACATATTTTTGCATGCAATAGAAGTGGTTTACCTTTCTCCATTGAATTTTGGTTGTTTTCTTTGATCTTCTCCTGTTAAACGTTTGTCGTATTAATATGCATAATAATATAATGTATGCTACATTATAATTAGTAAAGTTAATTTCGTGTGAAATTGGCATTTGAGATGTCGTTACGTCAAGCATAGGGAATTTAATTTCATTATGGCATAATCTACAAGCCCTTGATATGTGCTTGGGCAATTGGGGAAATCGTGGAATATCAACATATTTGTATGCGGCGCCTTTCTGAGATTCCTTGGAAGGCGATGTAAGGCTAAGCAACCGTATCAATGCGGCCGTTGTCTGCTGACTAGATTGTCAGTGTCGTACGTGAAAACCAATGTAATTAGCAACTGAGAGAACTGAAATGAGCAATTGATGATGAAAGTTGATTGCGTTGATTAAATGAAAGCTATTACAAAAGACTACGCGGTGTCGAGGGAGAGAGACACTAGTACAAAGAATAGTTTGCTTGCTAGAAAGTTTGATTGCTTGATCCCCCTTATAATGCTTAAAAAAAATAAACGAAAGTTACATGACTTGACATATAAAAGCTATAGAAGCATACTAAAAATAAATGAAGTAAAACTACTCTATATTAAAATGAAAAGGACTTAGTCTTCTACAAAGTAGAAACTAGTCCGTTGGCAATAACTTTGTCTTAAGCATCAGGGTCTGCACGCGCGTTGATGTCGGCACGCCCGACACTATTTGGATCTGCCTGCGGCTGGGCGCTGGTGCTTGGCATCGGATTTGCGCACGCGACACTGTCTATGTGCGCGGCGCTGTTGGCATTCGCCTGCTGCTAGGCGCTGGCAAGGACTATCGGTTGGGCGATAGAGGCACATGCGCGCTTGTCACTTGGCGATGGCGAGACCACGTGGCCGATCGTGGCGCTAGCCGTTGGGAGGATTTCCAGGACGCCATGGGGCACGTCCAAGGGGTCATGGGACGTGGCTGGAAAGTAGCCCATGACATTCTCCCTCACCTGAGTTAGCGACGTCCTCGGAGCCTTACCTGCATGATGATGATTTGTCAAGTTCTTGTTGGCTGGGAGGTTTGTTCCCCTCGGTCTTGTGAGGTGGCTTTCTGAATGATGCTCCATGTCTTTCGAAAATGACTTGAGGCGGCTTACATGGAAGACTGGATGGATTTTCCACCATGATGGGGTATTCACCTGGTATGTGGCTTTCCCAATGCGTCTTTCAATGGACAAAGGTCCGACGTACTTTTGCAATAGGCGAGGGTCATGGGTCCTCTGTGCAAAAAAGTATCGCCTCGGGATTCTTACCATCACTTTGTCTCATTCTTAATGTTGGACAAAGCGAAGGTTTTGTTCGGCATACCTCGATGCCCTCTCTTGGGCTTTGACAAGATAGCTCTGCACTATCTTCAAAGTTTGCTCCCATTCCTTCGAGAAACTGGCAGCTCGAGGTGATTTTGGCATGTTTGGTGCATTCATCGTCTGTGGGAGTAGCAGTTTTTGTCCGGTAACAATTTCAAAAGCGCTATTTTTTTAAATGGAGCACTTTTGTGAATCGAAACACATTTGAGCAGCATCCAGAAGCATCACCCAATTATTTTGTGATCCGGTTGCAAAGTGGAGGAGATATTCCTCCAGCATGTCATTGAACCGTTCTGTCTGGTAATCTACTTGTTGATGATGGCATGCGTTGTGACTCAATTTGGATCTGTGGCACCTGAAGAGATGGGTCCAAAATTTGCTAGTGAAGTGCGAGTCGCAGTGTCACGACCCAAAATCCATAAGGTCGTGATGGCGCCGGACATCATTGTTAGGAAGGCCAATCATTAATTAATTGAAATAATTTCCTGTTTTAGCGTTTATGAAAAACATTACCTTTTACTTTATTACATAGTAACTAAATAAAAATCTGTTAAGTAAATACAATGGTTTAAATAGTCCTATTTTAGCAAATATATTCCAATACATCCGAGGACCCGGTGTCACAAGTACATGAGCAATTTCTAAGAATTTTACAATTTCTACAAAGCTTGTCTGAAATACAAGTGGACAAGGAAATTAAAATAATGTAATATAGTATGAGGGAGACTCCGTCAGCTGCGGATCGCCTCCGGATGATGCAGCTCGCCTAAGTCTTCAAATCCGCCACATCGCTATGAAAGTACCTATGCAATAAAAATGCACAACAAGCCTCTTACACATGGCCTCCTAGAAAATGGAACCACCGCCTAGCCTCAATTAAATATCATTCTATGTAGCTCTTAAACCAGCAGATCACCACGACTTCAAACTCTCCGAAGATCACCTTTCTCGAGCTACTTTCATTATCAATACTTATCCAATACTGAACCGCCGCACCTCACGGTCTCTGACAGCCGCTTCTTCAATACTCCTTCACAATACTCTGACCCCATGCAACGGAAGAAGCCATAACACCGACAAACTTAACACATTCCATTCGATCAGTGACGATGATATCACGTCACAGGTGAATATCCCACCTTGCTTGGAAACACCAAGTCTTACTACTTTATCAATCCAAAACCTGACCACCTATAGTCCAAATGCCTTTCCTCTGCCGGAACTAAAATGTTGAAATCTCGAAATCACACTCTGAGAAGACCTCCCTTCAAACCATTCATCACCCCCAACATACGGGCAAGCATTCTATCATCATATCGACATCGCGCGATAACCAATCCCAAGCATCATCACTACCTGAGCATAGCCTTAAGGCTCTCAGAAACACAGCTACTGAGCTGAAACAACATATTATTCTTTTCCAGGGCCATAACAACAGCCCCAACCAATTACACATGGAAAACATCTCGAATTACATCCGTAGCACCATTTCAATTCCTCATATTCCCGATTCATAGCAAGCGCTTCTCAACGCCTAAGATTGAGCAGGAATAAACTTAGGCATAAGCCTTAAAGGAATCAGATATCACGATGAGGAATCAAGAAGGGAAGTACTCCTAACAGCCCTGTAGCCTCTCGAAGATAAGTACAGACGTCTCCGTACCGATCCGCAAGACTCCACTAGACTTGCTCATGACTCGTGAGACCTAAGGGAACCTAGAGCTGTGATACCATGTTGCCACGACCCAAAATCCATAAGGTCGTGATGGCGCCGGACATCATTGTCAGGCAAGCCAATCATTAATTAATTGAAATAATTTCATGCTTTAGCGTTTATGAAAAACATTACCTTTCACTTTATTGCATAGTAACTAAATAAAAATCCGTTAAGTAAATACAATGGTTTAAATAGTCCTATTTTAGCAAATATTTCCAACACATCCCACAACCCGGTGTCACAAGTACATGAGCAATTTCTAAGAATTTTACAATTTCTACAAAGCTTGTCCGAAATACAAGTGGACAAGGAAATTAAAATAATGTAATACAGTATGAGGGAGACTCCGTCAGCTGCGGATCGCTTCCAGATGATGCAGCTCGCCTAAGTCTTCAAATCTGCCACATAGCTATGAAAGTACCTGTGCCATAAAAATACAAAGCAAGTGTAGCATGAGTACAAAAACAACATGTACTTAGTAAGTCGTCCGCCTAACCTCAGAGAGGTAGTAACGAGAGGTCAAATTAGACACTTGCTAGAGGTCAATTTAGTATATTCAAGTGTGACGCTTAGCATGATTATCATAGGCAATTTATTAAAATCGGGAATGAATAATATTAACTCTTTCCACATTTAACACTTTAAATCTTCATCATATTAATATCAATTAATCAACATGGGTGATTTGATCAAATAACAAATAATCAACCGGAAGGAACAACTTCTTCCAAAAATCTTTAATAACTTTAATTATTTGTCATTTTAGTTGACAACTTAAAATTTCAGGCCAATAATCAGGCAAAAAAACACAGCAAATACGCAGTAAATATCACGCGCAAGCAATGCCGAGGGTCGAACGGCTCGGACCAACAATAATAAATTGTGCACTGCCGAAGGGTCGAACGGCTCAAACCATAGATGCATCTATTTTTTTTCCTCGCGAATCGATCATGCGACGCGGTCAACATAAAAATAATAAGGCTAGTCTACTCGTGAATCATACCTGCGACTCAGGTGCTCATATGTACACATATTCACATAATAAATCCGTATTTTTATCAAGAAAGCAGTTTCTCAGGAAAGTGGTAAAATTCTTCTTAAAGGAACATGAAATATAGCTTTTAAATCTTTGTTTTGAAACTCATTTGCCAAGTTTAATAATACTCCATAATATAAAACCCTATCAGGTATACAATTATCCACAGAGTAATTTCTCTTTCTAAATAATTATGATAAGTACACTCTAGTCATCTTGGGAATTCAATTACCGATTCAATAGCATTTACAACCTATTATTAGTAGCAGGATCACATGTACAATACATAAGGCATGCTAGTGGGTCCTAGACTACCCGGACATGGCATAATAGTAGCTACCACGGACTCCCGTCACCTTGTGCGTACGTAGCCCCCGAAGATAATAGCACATACTTAATTAGTTCAACTAGGGAGACAATTCCCCCTCACAAAGTTAGNAACCGGCTTCCAAGCCCTTCCGACGACTCCAACGGACGCACAACGCCCCAAAACTATCCAAATAACGGCAAACCAATGAAAATATACTCTAATATTTGCAACAATTCCAAATTATAAAATTTCCCAACCCCGCTCGGTGAATTGACTAAAATGCCCTCGGGCCCACGTGTCCGGAATCCGAAATTTCTCGAAGATATATTCTACCCATAGCTTTACTAACTCAAATATACAATTTTCTCTAATTTCCATGCTCAAATTCGTGGCTAAAAATCCAAATTGCCATTTCTAGGTTTTCTTCAATATTTTCCAAATGTTTTCCACAATTTTCATGTATAATTCCATGCAATAACCTTGTATTTAACTTAGAAACATGAAGCAATTACTTACCTTGTGATTCTTGATGAAAACCCACTCTTGAAGCTCCTCAAAATCGTCCAAACCAAGAGAAAATGGAAGGAAATGACCAGCAAATCTCGGTTTTAAAACATTCTGCCCAGGCTATTTTTCGCACATGCGATCCAACCCTCGCACCTGCGATTCCGCAGGTGCGACCAAACCTCCGCATCTACGGCTTCCCCCAGCTCAAGCCAACTTCGCACCTGCGCCCCATAGCCCGCATCTACGACTTCGCAGGTGCGGAAATATCATCGTACCTACGCTCCCAGCCAGACCACCACTTCTTCGCAGGTGCGGTCACACCAGATGACAGCAATTCCAGCCTTCTTCAAACTCTCAAACTTGATCTATTAATCACCCGGAATCCACCCGAGTCCCCTAGGACCCCGTCCAATTATACCAACCTGTTCCAAAACATAATGCGGACTTGCTCGAGGCCTCAAATCACATCAAACAATATCGATACCACGACTCTCACCCAAATCCCAACTTTATGAACTTAGATATCAAATCACGTCCGATTAGCCCCAAATTTTGCACACAAGTTATGTTCGACATTACGGACCTGCTCTAACTTCTGGAATCGCATTCCGACCCCGATATCAAAAATTTCCACTTCCGGTCGGATTTCTTCAAAACCTTCAAATTTCTATCTTTAGCCAAATGACTTCAAAATGACCTCTGGACATCCGAATTCACTTCCGATCGCGCCCCCAACTCCAGAATCACCACACGAATCTATTCACATACTCAGAATCCCAAACGGACATCAACATCGCTGGAATGCGCTTCAAGCCAAACTTAGGAAATTCCTTAAAAAATGCTGACTTCCACAATATACGCCGAAACGCTCCCTGGTTATCCAAAACCTGATTCGGACATACGCCCAAGTCCGAAATCATCATATGAATCTGTTGGAACCTTCAAATCCTGATTTGGAGGTCGTTTACTCAAGATTCCAATCTTAGTCACTTTCTCCAACTTAAGGCTTCTGAAATGAGAATTTTCTTTCCAAACGAAATCTAAACTTTTCGAAATTCAATCCGACCACACCTACAAGTCATAATACATGAAATGGAGCTGCTCACGACTTCAAACCGCCGAATGACGCGCTAGAGCTCAAAACGACTGGTCGGGTCGTTACATTCTCCCCCACTTAAATAGACGTTCGTCCTCGAATGTGCTAAGAACCGCTCTGGAGTTATCTGAAATCGTTGTTTAACATTTCGAGCACCTGCCCGTGCTACCACAACCTGGTTGAGTACATTAGCTTGATCAAATCTGAATATTTCTTCTTTTATCCATATAATAAGCTCAGAATCCTGTTCCAACACCTGAAATTTCTCTATCATGCCTAGTTCTAATATATAAACACCGTATCAACTACCACACGATGTACCAAAACATGACTGTATACCTTTGTTGAATTAGCACCATGCACCGTAAAATTCATCATCTAACCACAATGACGTTCTCTGAACCTTAATAGCCAAAATTTCACGAATCTGGTGCTACCGATGCACCTCATAACAAATATACATACATCCTGCTATAATGCTGACGATACCACCACAACGGAGGAGATGTGTAGAAATTCATACCCAACTGCAGAGTTAACAAATCATTGAATATCTCATCTTGACTAGAATCATCACCTCATTATGAACCTGAATAATGGTATTTGTTCTTTAATATACACTTCACATAACCTTATCGCATTGATCCCTGATCTGATAATCTCGTCTCACCCAGTATGAACTGCTCAGACAACAAATCACCCCAAACATGACCAACAGCCTCACATGATACCACATCGCACCAATAGGCCATAACTCGAACATGATAATAAGAAACGACTCAGGAAGGGACCAGTCGACTCACGCAACTAATATGAACTTTCTCAGAAAATATGAAGTAGAACATAAGAAAAATAAATATAGTAACCTTACTCATCATCACACTGTTGTGGCGTGCAACCCGATCCAAATAACATACCCGTGGCGACGTGCCACCCGATCCACACATAAAATTTACATAAGAAGATATATACGGAGCTGATTTGCTCACTATTACAAATTACTGAATATCGATCATAAGCACGCTAAGTGCATAATACCATCCTGGGGAGACTGACAAAGCCATATGCTCACAAAACTCAAGCACAACTGAGGTGCAATATATATGCATACTCTGGATCTCAAGAGTTGTCCTGCTCACATAACATCATCACTACCCGGAGATCTCAACACATAAGACATTATCAAGCCGCTCCACAACTCACACGGCACAATCATATTATCGCATGAATTTGACGAAGACGGAACAACATCCGTTGTTCTAATACCTTCCCTTGAAAAGCGCTCCACTGAATGAACATGCTTGGCTCCTACGGAGCCCATAATCACTTTTAAATCCATCCATAAACATCGAGTCTATCCTGCTCACACCAAACTAAGCTAATAGCTTTACTTGGGTCCACATTAACCCACTTTCTCTCATAATATGCGAGAACAACCATCACAGCCGGGACAAACACCCGACAATCCACAACCAAATAAACTGAACGCCTTTCAGGAATAAATTCTCAAATAAGCAATATTGCAATTCTTTATACTCAGTCCAAATCTTCAATCCATTAAGTGACTACATGTCACACTTATACAATCTTATCGTGGTTACGCTCCCCACCTTCCACACCTTTCAGGCATAAATTCTCAAATAAACAATATTGCACTTCTTTATACTCAGTCCAAATCTTCAATCCATTAAGTGACTACATGTCACACTTATACAATCTTCTCGTGGTTACACTCCCCCACCTTCCACACCAGGTAACAAGTCTGCACACTCGCATCACCGACCACACTAATACTGCAAAACACCTCAAGAACCCATGACCAGGGTACAAATCTTCTTTCCTTGAATATCGATTTTAGGTGACACTGAAGACGACACCAGCTTACTCTGAACTTTCAAATCACTTTTTCTTGCTCATCCGAGCTCATGACATCCTTGTCAACACTGAATCGCAATCTCGATTCTCACTCCCAGTTACTGCTTACCGCACCTAACATGTCAATATGAGGTAGCGCAAGAATTCCATCATAACTTCTGAACCACCAATAGGGTGAACACTTCATCATATAGAAACCTTTTACTTAACTCAATTCAAGAGTACCATCTCAACACACGAGTGAATTCTCACAATCACCCAACATGCAAATCCTTAAGTAGTAGTCGATACCACCATAACCCTTACGGGATCCGCCTACACCTAACATGCCATAGCACTAAAATTCTCCCACATGAAATCCATTACGACGGCCGACAAGCCCCGCACACACCGGTACAAACCACATGCATAACTTAATCACATCGAAGGAACTGATCACTGCCTTAAATATGCCATTTCAACCATGGCTAATCAATCTATCTTCTTTTAATCATCTTCAATTGCCTCAGGAATAATAGCAACTTCCTTCAACTCATATCAAACTCAAACCTCACTCATCCCGAGTGACCTTGATTCATGAGACTATGCTGCCTAAATCCCACAACCCGTCTCATACCCCCCTGATAATCTTTCTACAATCCGGAGTTTATTTCTCTCACTCCTCCAATACTATCCTGCACACTGAAACATATCATAGAACCCCAACCATTTTCCTTTTCTCAGGAATTACGTTGCATAAGCTCAATCCTCGATCATACTACCTTAAATGCCGCATTCTTAACTTTGAATTCACTAGGACCGCTATTGAGAGTCACCCACTCTGACTGGTCCCGAATACAATCAACTCCAAGGCTCTCCTAGCACATGAACACCCTTATCCATGAAACAGGTGACCGAGTCACTATCCTGACAACTCACATATGACTTAAGCAAAATTCTGAATCTTCCAAAGCCTAACCCTGGTCTGACAGGGCCAACTTTTGCACACATTCATCAAATCCCACACACAATCACCATTTTACTCCTTCCCCTTAGCTGTAATAACTTGCCAACACACTGACAATCCACAACCCTATGATAACACAATCATGCAACCCAACTGCAGATGGTAGGACTCCCCCCACTTAGCCCGAATCTACTCCTTGCACCACTCTAGACCCTGCCGAGATCCTTTCTCCTTTGTTAACATGATCTTGCTCAACCAATCCGTCCAATCCTTCCAAATTCTCTTGTTAGCACTCCCTAAATACTCAAATTCTCTAGCATCATTCATACATTCTGCCTCCTACCGAATAGCCACTAGAACCCCTCACAGAGACTTGCCAACCATGCCACCGCTAACCTATTCACAGGAGATAACCCACCTATGGAAATCACCAACTGACACCTTCCAACGACGTCGTACTGCACACCCTCTACAACATCAATATCCCATTTCAAGCCTGCTTCATTTACCAACTTTTCTAGTCCGTCCGCTCCTCATGGACATCCATTAAATGCGCGACAATATCTTCAAATTCCAAGCTATGATGTCGCTCCCCCACTTTGCGACTGCTCGGATTCCGCTTCTTACACCTGGTGTCGCTCCCCCAGCATATCACCACGACTTCAAACTCTCCGAAGATCACCTTTCTCAAGCTACATTCATTATCAATACTTATCCAATATTGAACCGCCGCACCTCATGGTCTCTGACAGCCGCTTCTTCAATACTCCTTCACAATACTCTGACCCCATGCAACCGAAGAAGCCATAACACCGACAAACTTAACACATTCCATTCGATCAGTGACGATGATATCATGTCACATGTGAATATCCCACCTTGCTTGGAAACACCAAGTCTTACTACTTTATCAATCCAAACCTGACCACCTATAGTCCAAATGCCTTTCCTCTGTCGGAACTAAAATGCTGAAATCTCGAAATCACACTCTGAGAAGACCTCCCTTCAAACCATTCATCACCCCCAACATACGGGCAAGCATTCTATCATCATATCGACATCGCGCGATAACCAATCCCAAGCATCATCACTACCTGAGCATAGCCTTAAGGCTCTCAGAAACACAGCTACTGAGCTGAAACAACATATTATTCTTTTCCAGGGACATAACAACAGCCCCAACCAATTACACATGGAAAACATCTCGAATTACATCCGTAGCACCATTTCAATTCCTCAGATTCCGGATTCATAGCAAGCACTTCGCAACGCCTAAGATTGAGTAGGAATAAACTTAGGCATAAGCCTTAAAGGAATCAGATATCACGATGAGGAATCAAGAAGGGAATTACTCCTAACAGCCCTGTAGCCTCTCGAAGATAAGTACAGACGTCTTCGTACCAATCCGTAAGACTCCACTAGACTTGCTCATGACTCGTGAGACCTAAGGGAACCTAGAGCTCTGATACCATGTTGCCACGACCCAAAATCCATAAGGTCATGATGGCGCCGGACATCATTGTCAGGCAAGCCAATCATTAATTAATTGAAATAATTTCCTGTTTTAGCGTTTATGAAAAACATTACCTTTCACTTTATTGCATAGTAACTAAATAAAAATCGGTTAAGTAAATACAATGGTTTAAATAGTCCTATTTTAGAAAATATTCCCAACGCATCCCAGATCCCGGTGTCACAAGTACATGAGCAATTTCTAAGAATTTTACAATTTCTACAAAGCTTGTCCGAAATACAAGAGGACAAGGAAATTAAAATAATGTAATACAGTATGAGGGAGACTCCGTCAGCTGCGGATCGCCTCCAGATGATGCAGCTCGCCTAAGTCTTCAAATCTGCCACATAGCTATGAAAGAACCTGTGCCATAAAAATGCACAACAAGTGTAGCATGAGTACAAAAACAACATGTACTCAGTAAGTCGTCCGCCTAACCTCAGAGAGGTAGTAACGAGAGGTCAAATTAGACACTTGCTAGAGGTCAATTTAGTATATTCAAGTGTGACGCTAAGCATGATTATCATAGGCAATTTATTAAAATCGGAAATGAATAATATTAACTCTTTCCACATTTAACACTTTAAATCTTCATCATATTAATATCAATTAATCAACATGGGTGATTTGATCAAATAACAAATAATCAACCGGAAGGAACAACTTCTTCCAAAAATCTTTAATAACTTTAAATATTTGTCATTTCAGTTGACAACTTAAAATTCCAGGCCAATAATCAGGCAAAAAAATACAGCAAATACGCAGTAAATATCACGCGCAAGCAATGCCGAGGGTCGAACGGCCCAGACCAACAATAATAAATTGTGCACTGCCGAAGGGTCGAACGGCTCAAACCATAGATGCATCTATTTTTTTCCCTCGTGAATCGATCATGCGACGCGGTCAACATAAAAATAATAAGGCTAGTCTGCTCGTGAATCATACCTGCGACTCAGGTGCTCATATGTACACATATTCACATAATAAATCCGTATTTTATCAAGAAAGCAGTTTCTCAGGAAAGTGGTAAAATTCTTCTTAAAGGAACATGAAATTTCTCTTTTAAATCTTTGTTTTGAAACTCATTTGCCAAGTTTAATAATACTCCATAATATAAAACCCTATCAGGTATACAATTATCCACAGAGAAATTTCTCTTTCTAAATAATTATGATAAGTACACTCTAGTAATCTTGGGAATTCAATTACCGATTCAATAGCATTTACAACCTATTATTAGTAGCAGGATCACATGTACAACACATAAGGCATGCTAGTGGGTCCTAGACTACCCGGACATGGCATAATAGTAGCTACCCACGGACTCCCGTCACCTTGTGTGTACATAGCCCCCGAAGATAATAGCACATACTTAATTAGTTCAACTAGGGAGACAATTCCCCCTCACAAAGTTAGAAAGGAGACTTACCTCGCTCCGAAATTCCATAACCGGCTTCCAAGCCCTTTCGACGACTCCAACGGACGCACAACGCCCCAAAACTATCCAAATAACGGCAAACCAATGAAAATATACTCTAATATTTGCAACAATTCCAAATTATAAAATTTCCCAACCCCGCTCGGTGAATTGACTAAAATGCCCTCGGGCCCACGTGTCCGGAATTCAAAATTTCTCGAAGATATATACTACCCATAGCTTTACTAACTCAAATATACAATTTGCTCTAATTTTCATGCTCAAATTCGTGGCTAAAAATCCAAATTGCCATTTCTAGGTTTTCTTCAATATTTTCCAAATGTTTTCCACAATTTTCATGTATAATTCCATGCAATAACCTTGTATTTAACTTAGAAACATGAAGGAATTACTTACCTTGTGTTCCTTGACGAAAACCCACTCTTGAAGCTCCTCAAAATCGTCCAAACCAAGAGAAAATGGAAGGAAATGACTAACAAATCTCGGTTATAAAACATTCTGCCCAGGCCATTTTTCGCACCTGCGATCCAACTCTCGCACCTGCGATTCCACAGGTGCGACCAAATCTCCGCACCTGCGGCTTTCCCCAACTCAAGCCAACTTCGCACATGCGCCCCAAAGCCCGCATCTGCGACTTCCCAGGTGCGGAAATATCATTGCACCTGCGCTCTCAGCCAGACCACCACTTCTTCGCACCTGCGGCTCCGCACCTGCGACCAAAGCCTCGCAGGTGCGGTCACACCAGATGACAGCAATTCCAGCCTTCTTCAAACTCTGAAACTTTATCCGTTAATCATCTGAAATCCACCCGAGGCCCCCGGGACCCCGTCCAATTACACCAACCTATTCCAAAACATAATGCGGACTTGCTCGAGGCCTCAAATCACATCAAACAACATCGAAACCATGAATCGCACCCAAATCCCAACTTTATGAACTTAGAAATTTTGCCCTTCTACATCTGATGCCGAAACCTATCAAATCACGTCCGGTTGGCCCCAAATTTTGTACACAAGTCATATTCGACATTATGGGCCTGCTCCAACTTCCGAAATTGCATTCCGACCCCGATGTCAAAAAATTTCACTTCCGGTCGGATTTCTTCAAAACCTTCAAATTTCTATCTTTAGCCAAATAACTTCAAAATGACCTCCGGACATCCAAATTCACTTCCGATCGCGCTCCTAACTCCAGAATCACCACACGAAGCTATTCCCAGAATCGAAATCCAAAACGGACATCAACATCAATGAGATGTGCTTCAAGCCAAACTTAGGAAATTCCTTCAAAAATGTTGACTTCCACAATATATGCCGAAATGCTCCCGGGTTATCCAAAACCTGATCCAGACATACGCCCAAGTCCGAAATCATCATACGAACCTGCTGGAACCTTCAAATCCTGATTCGGAGGTCGTTTACTCAAGATTCTAATCTTAGTCAATTTCTCCAACTTAAGGCTTCTGAAATGAGAATTTTCTTTCCCAACCAACTCCAAACTTTCCGAAATTCAATTCCGACCACACTTACAAGTCATAATACCTGAAATGGAGCTGCTCACAACTTCAAACCTCTAAACGACGTGCTAGAGCTCAAAACGACCGGTCGGGTCGTTACACACAGTCACTAATGATGTCTTCGGGAGGGTCCCAATATTTGACAATATGAGAGAAGAAGACTCGAGTTGTATATTCTGCTGATATGTTCTATGGGGCTGGTAGGAAGGCAACATACTTGGAAACCTGGTCTACCACAACCAAGATGGTTGCAAGATCTCCAATCTTGGGTAAATCTTGTGATGAAATTCAGGGAGACGCTTTCCCAAGGTCTCTGTGGGACAGGTAGAGGCTCCAAGAGTCCCGCTTGTGCTGCGCGATCCGAATTTTCCTTATGGCATGCTTGACAAGTCTTCACACACTGAGAGGCGCCATCAGTCGTTTGACACTGATGATATGATTGTTGATTCTTGATGTTGGGGGTAGCCGGGACCATAGGTTCATATCTTTTGACTCCCTTTTTCAACTGCATGGCCGAGATGTTTTCAGCGGCCATCTTTATAGATATGCATAGTATGATGCGGGGTTTGGCCCCGTTGTCTCCCATAATCAGGAGCATGAACACGTATGGTACCGGTATGGTGTTGGTTTGCCTCAGGAATTCCAATCCTACTATGAGTTTGAAGTCATCGATGATAGCTATGCGTAGATTGAATTTTCCCTTGTATGGGCCTTGACACGACCCCTACTTTTTTGTACAACTAGACCGAGGCGCTGCACCTGAGTCGATTCCAAGTAGTTGTGGGTAGCACCTGTGACTATCATTGCCCGAATAGGTTTGCCGTTTATTTTCATTTCGACGAACATTAAGGTTCTCTCTTTTGTGGTAGGAGGACTCTCATCCACCTTCTATTTCCCTTTCTTGGCGATTGGGCATGCGTTCTTCTTAGGGTTACCAGCACTAGTTCTCGCTAAGGTATGAGGGATAGAGCCAACAATTGCATTGAAGGCACCTACTTGCTCTGCGTCATCTGAGTGGTCCTCATCTGACCCATATTTAACAGTTTGATGAGCATTGATTTGTGTATGTGGGCATTAATTGTTCCAATGTTCCCCGCCGCAATGACGACATTCTGATGGGGGCTTTCTTCCCTGATTGTTGTTGATTGATGCAGCATTGTTGCTAATTGACGAAGGAATCTTAGATTTGGATGCATTTCGATCTCCTCCATTTCTGCTAGGGCCACAATTGCTTGGCTGGCTCCCAGTGTATCCCCCTCGGATAGGTGGTTGGGGCCTATCCTTCTGAGTTTCCATATGATAATCCCCAAGGCATTCCGCAGCTTGGATCGCTTTGGGTAAGGTATCTACCTTTTGTCTTTGCACCTCCATACGAGCATGAGGTTTCAAACCTTCTATGAATGCGAATAGTTTGTCATTGTCCCCCATATCCCATATGTTTATCATGAGTGCGGAGAATTCCCGCACGTAATCCTGCACTGACCTAGTCTGGCGGAGTTCCCCCGCAGCTTTCTTCGTGCATTGTATTCCATGTTTTCGGGGAAGAATTGCAGGCGTATGGCTGACTTCAGTTTTGCCCAAGTGTTGAGAGTATCTTCCCCGGCCCTAATGGCTTCGCATTTCACTCACCACCAGAGTTTAGCATCACCCTGAAGATACATGGCACCAATTGCTCATTTTTGGCTTCGTCCTACGGCATCGAAGTATTGTTCGATGTCGAAGATGAAATTCTCCACCTCTTTTGCATCCCGAGCTCTATTGTACGGCTTTGGCTCTGGAATTTTCAGCTTTTGGGGCACGGGGGTGATGTTCATGGCACCTCTGATTTGGTTTTTGCCTCATCTAAGCAAGCTTTGAAGGGAAGCATTAACAATATTGAGCTGGCCTATCAAGTTGTCTATGCTTTGATGCATGGCAGTCATTATGTCTGCCTCTAGTTCCCGATGGGCTAAATCCTTGACACACTCCTGTTGGAAGTCCTCGAATTTGCCATGAATTTCGGTTGCCTCTACGGCCGCCGTTTTCCGGTCTTCCTTAGAATCGCGATTGATGTTTGCTATGTCAACTTCGGCATGCCGCATTCTGCGGTCCAAGTCATCCAACATTTTCACTAGGATGGTTCTTAAATCAGGCACCGTATCTATGATGGGTCGTCATACGTCAACTGTTTCTTCAAGGGCCGTAATGTGGTCCTCACGATTCACCATGGTCAGAAATAGTGGTAATGGCAACGTGTTCACTCGTCCAATGTCGAGCCTAGGCTATGATACCAACTGTTACGTGGCGCCTTCCTGAGATTCCTTGGAAGGGCGATGTAAGGCTAAGTAACTGATATCAATACGCTTGTTGTCCGCCAAATGTGGTCCCTTATGTACGCTAGACTAGATTGTCAATGACGTACGAGAAAACCAATGTGATGAGCAACTGAGAAAACTGAAATGAGCAATTGATTATGAAAGCTGATTATCGATGAAATGAAAGTTACTACAAAAGGCTACGCGATGTCAAGGGGGAGAGACATCAGTACAGAGAATTGTTTGCTTGCTAGAAAGTCTGATTGCTTGATCCCCCATAATAATGCTTAAACAAATAAACCAAAGTTACATGACTTGACCTATAAAAGTTGTAGAAGCATACTAAAAATAAATGAAGTAAAACCACTTTATATTTACAATGAAAAAGACTTAGTCTTCTAAAAGGTAAAAACAAGTCTGTTGGCAGCAACTTTGTCTTGAGCATTAGGGTCTGCGCGCGCATTGTTGTCAGCGCACGCGAGACTATTTGGATATGCCTACGGCTAGGTGCTGGTGCTTGGCATCAGATCTGCGGATACGACACTGTCTGTGCCCGCGGCGCTATTGGCAGCATGATGGTCTGTGCGCGCAAGTGACACCACTGTTGGAATTCGCCTGTCATCACTTGGCGCTGCCAAGACTATGGGGCCGACATGGCGCTAGGCGTTGGGAGGCTTGTCAGTACGGCACAGGGTGCGTCCAAGGGGTCATGGGGTGTGGCTGGGAAGCAGCCCATGACATATTGCATGTTTCGGTCTAGTAATATTTTGTCCAATTTTGGATTGTGTCCGATTCATCCACCTCTTGGTTCCACATTGTTATTGTATATTTGAAATATCATATTTCTAATATTTGTATTAACGTATGATTTTTTTCTTGAAGCCAACAGATATGCATCTAATCATAAGCGGATCTAAGGTTTAAACTCTATGAGTTCAACCTCTAAGATTTTTTAGTCTTGAATCCAGTACATTTTAAATCATGGGTGCATATTTGCTATTTATTACAATTTTAATAAATTTTTATTCATAAATTATGCACCGTAGGAAAAGTAAGAGTTCAAATGAACCTGGTACCTTAAGGCTAGATATGCCCATGTATTTGATAATCTCCTGTCCACATTTATTGGTTTTGTTTCAAAATGTACAAGAAGCACTTTTTTTTTAAGGATTCACCCATTATTATTTTAATTAGTGCAGTATTAATTAAGAGAGACATTTAAAATCGAGTTAAATAATTATTTAGACAAATACTCTTATAATTAAAACTATTAAATACTCCATCTTTCTTTAGAACTATGAAAAAGAAACTCTGAAATATGGTGAACTGTTGGAGAATTCAAGTGTTGGATTATGGTCTTTACCAGTATTTTAAAAAGTGTTTTTGGAACGAGCTCCAGGGCGAGGCGCACCAAAAACGCCCTGAGGCGATGGTGTGAGGCGAAAGTCTCAAGAGGTGTACGCCGGGGAGTTTGAAGCACATTTTTTTAGTGAGGCGTAAGCCCCAGAGAATTTTCAAATTAAAACAAAATTTGTTGAATATGTCCTTCATATATACCCAAATTCTCAAAATTCATCCTGGTAATTACTTTTTTTTTGGTTTAAGGGATATTTATGTATAGCTAGCAAAAGGAGTTACACAGTTAAGTCGTTGTTGGGGTACTGTAGGACCCCAACTGCAGCAATGTTTTGTAGAATCGTTTCCATATTACAACCCACAAAAAACCTACCCAAATCAGTTCCTAGGATGTCTGCCCAAAATCATCATTTGCAAACATCGGAGGAACTGCTAAAATGCTATATCTATTCAAAAAGAATTGTTTTGTTGCTTCCTTGGCCAAAGCATCTGCCACCCTATTCTGCTCCCAGTAAGTGTGCTTCACCACGACCCTATCCATCCTACGTATTAAGGACCTGCATTCACAAATTATAGGATCGTAAGTGAGATTACCTGTTATAAGCATTTGTATGGTTTCAGCTGAGTCAGTATTAATTTCAAGAGGAACCAAATCATTTTGTTCCGCAAGTTGAAGTCCTTTTATGAGGGCCTTCAGTTCTTCCATGGTGTTGGTTGTATGGGGGATATTCTCCATAAACCTAATTATCCAATCTCCATTGTGGTTTCTGAAATCTCCACCTATACCTCCTATTCCTAGGTTCTCTTTAGCTTCTATATCCGTATTCAGTTTGTAAAATCCTCTATTTTGTGGCTCCCATTTGATTATGATTTGGTCTGTTGTTTTGGTGGAAGCATTTTTAGTCAACATAAGGTATTTTGTGGCTTTGGTGATGGTGTTGGAAGAGTTGGCTAGCTTTTTTTTGTCATTAAAGAGGTTGTTGTTTCTAGTTAACCAGATATGCCAGAAACAGAAGGGGATGATGTTTTCTTAGAGAATGAGACTATTGAAAGGCTTTTTCCTAATTGAAATCCAAGTTGATGGCCATTGTTGGGATGAAAAGATTGGGTTATGCTGTCTAATATCCCTAGATGCTTTAGAGAGTAGGTCATTCCAAAAGCGTACTGCATTGGTGCACTCAAAGAAGATGTAGTCGGTTGTTTCTTGACCATTATTGCAGTAAGAGCAGCAGGGGTCATAGTTGACACCTATTATGTGGAGATAGCTCATTGTGGGAAGCCTTCTGTGGGTAAGAAGCCAGATGAAGTTCTTTATTTTGTTAGGTGCTTGGAGATTCCATACCCATTTGAAGGATCCTTCCTCATCAGTCTCAAAACAACTATTAGCCTTTCTAAGAAAAGAGTACGCAGAACTGTTTGGGTAGTAACCATTGGTAGTTAATCCCCAGATGAGGGTGTCCTCTTTTGTTGGATTTGGTGGAATAAAAACAGAGTTCAACAAGTTAAGGATGCTAGGGGGGATCCATGGATAAAGTGGATAGGTCCCAAGCCCCTGAATTGAATACTAAGTTCACCTTGGCATTTAGGTCATTCAGGAAAAGCGGGCCCTCAATCAATTCCCTAATTTCCGGCTGATTAGGTATCCAAGCATCATTCATAAAGCTGACCCTATTTCCTTTGTAAACTACACATCTGCTTGCTTTACTGCAAGTGTTCCATCCTTCAGAATGCACTGTCATGTATGGGATTTGGGGTATCTAGGATATCTAGTGGTTCTCATTGTTCTATGTGTTTGGCTCAGGTTGCAGTGCTTGTAAATGAGGATTTTTGCCCATAAGTTATTGGTATTTTGGTAAGTCCTCCAAGCAAGGTTTGTGAGGGTTGCTTTGTTCGTTAGATCAGCTTTCTGAAGTCATAATCCTACATTACCCTTCTTTTTAGTGACCTTATCCTATTTGATTAGGTGCATTTTTTTCTTTTCTTGTGTGGTTCCCCATATGAAGTTTCTTTGAATTTTATCAATTTGTTTGGTAACTTTGGTGGGAAGTTGGATATATTGCATGACATGTCTTGGATGTTGTTTAAGGAGGACTCGGCTAGGACAGTTCTGCCAGTCATACTCAGGCAATTGGTTTTCCATCCAGCCAGTTTCGATTGCATGCTATCAATTATGAATTGAAAATCTGCACTGGTGGATTTTTTATGAAAGATGGGGAAACCAAGGTATTTGCCAAAGAATGTGGTGGCTTGAATGGACAGAGAGTTGTTGAGTCTCTCTAGAGAATCCTGGGATGTATTGGAGGAAAAGAGAACTCTAGACTTTGCAAGGTTGATTTTTTGGCCTGACTTTTCATTGAAGGTTTGCAGAATAGAGTGGATGATATTACAGTTTCTGATGTTTGCTTTGGCGAACAAGGTAAGGTCATCTGCAAAGAATAGGTGAGATATCTGTGGCCCAACTCTGCTAATACTTATGGGTTGCCAAAGTCTTTCCAGGACAGCCTTATAAACAGACCTGGATAATCTTTCCATACACATTATGAAAAGGTAGGGAGACATTGGATCTCCTTGCCTTATGCCTCTTGATGGCTTGAAATATTCATTTTTCCCACCATTGACAAGAATAGAGATGGTGGAAGAGCTAATGCATGACATAATGAGTTTGTTTAAGCCAGGGGGAAATTGAAGGCATGGAGAGTGTGATAAAAGACCACTCCAGCCTGTCAAAAACTTTTTCAAGATTAATTTTGAAGATCATGTTGCCATGTTTCCCTTTCATTTTCCTAAAGTGAGTGATGTATTCTTGCACGATGATGGAATTATCACAGGCTCTTCTGTTGGAAAGGAAGCTCGTTTGGCTAGGCACAATGATATGGGGCAACAGAGGTTTTATTTTGTTGACAATGATCGTGGTGATGGACTTGTATACTGTGTTACACAGTCTAATTGGCATGAAGTTTTTCAGCATTGATGCTTGGGGGCATTTTGGGATGAGGCATAGTAGGGTTTGGTTCATGGTTTCATCCATGGAGTTGGAAGAGAAGCATTTTTTGCAGAAGTCTGTGACAGAACTACCCACAAGGCTCCACTATTTCTGGTAAAAGAAAGGGCGGAGCCCATTAAGGCCAGGAGATTTGAAGGGATTATGGGAGAAGACTGCCCTTTTTATTTCTCCCAACTCAAATGGTTTGTCTAGAATATCCCTTTGGGAATCAGAAAGGGTGTGTGACATAGAAAGATGACTGGTGGTGGCCATTGGGGCTTGGGAGTGGAGGTGGTATAGAGGTTTGTGAAGAAGCCAAGAATGGCTGATTGGATATCATGTTGGTCAAAGAGCCAGTTTCCATTCTCTTCTTTTAGGGAGAGGATTTTGTTCCTTCTGTTTCTGTTAAGAGTGGAAGTGTGGAAGAATATAGTGCTAGCATCACCCTCATTGAGCCATTTAATCCTAGATTTGAGCTTCCAAAAATCTTCTTCATTTTTGAGGATTGAGTTAAGTTCACTGCCCAGATTGGTTTCTAGGTTTAACAAATAGCTACTGAATTGGTAATTAGGAGATTTTTAGAATCCTGCAATTCTAGCTAGAATTCTTCTTTTCTGATGGAAGATGTTACCAAAGGTATCTCTGTTCCACTTAGTAACAATCTTTTGAAAGAGTCGGTGGATTGGAGAAGGGTGGAATGTTCAATGAAAGCCTCATTGATGATGTCAGGGAAAGATGGGTGGCTAGCCCACATGGTTTCAGATCTAAAGGGTCTAGTCAGATTGTTGGATGGTGTCCCTACCAAATTAACCCGAATGGGGAAGTGATCAGAGTGAGTCCTAGGAAGGTGCGACATAGTAGCCTCAGGGTATTGTTTGATCCAATTTTCATTGGCAAAGCACCTATCTATTCTTTCAAGGATCAGTGAGGCTCTATTACTGTATCTCTTATTAGACCAAGTGTATTTACTTCCTTAGTAACCTAGATCTAGCAGATTGCATTCATTTATACAGTTCCAGAATAGGTTACTGTGGCTAGGGCTTATGGGATTTCCCCCAAATTTATCCCTTGTCTTTAAGACTTCATTGAAGTCTCTTCCTACAAACTAGTTATTTGTGAGAGTTTTGGAGATTAAAATATGGTTATCCCACAGGATTTTCCTATCAGCTAACAGATTACTAGCATAGATTGCAGAGAAAATCTGGGGAGTATGATTAGGCAATACCTTCACCATTGCATGGATACCTTGGGTTGTGGTGGCCACCTCATCGACACTCACATTGTCCTCCTTCCACATAACCACAATCCCCCCAGAAAGGTTGATTGCCGGTGATTGTATAATCATGTCAAATTAAAGCTCTTCTGCCAGCTTCTTGTGGTCGGCTATTTTTGTTTCAAGAAGAACGAGCATGGCTGGCTCCTGCATTTTTATCATCTCCATACAATGCCGCTTGAACTCAGCATTGTTTCCACCCCTAACATTCCATATGATGTAATTCATTAGGGGTGGTGGGGTGGTTATTGGAGACCTTCCTGAGGATTCCCCGTTCTTTGTGGAGCCCTCGTCGGAGATGGTGGGGTTTTCCTCTTGAGGCTTAGGACTGGAGTCAGATTCAATAACGGCTTGGTAGGCCCATGTGTATGGAGGGACACTAGGCTCAAACCGCACTTCATCATCGATCTAGGGCACAGGATCACTAACACCTCGCTGGTGTCGAGACTGAACTCGATCGCCCTGACTGAGTCCAGTAGGAGCGAGTCTGTTCATAGGGGGGCGTTCCCTCTTCCTCTTGCATGCTTTTCCTTTTGAGAATTTCTAGGTCCTTGCTGATTCCCTTTTTGATGTTACTGAGGGGCGGCGAAGTTCTCATCTCTCTTGGTGCAGAAGATGATGGCATTTGATGAGTTTGGGGGTTGATTGCTACAAAGATCGGGTCCGCCGTTGGGTCCTCCGTTGTCAGATCTGGGAAGAAGGGGAGGGACTAGAATGTTCGGATCATTTGGTTGTTGAGTATCTGAGGGTCGATGTTTGGTGACACCCTGTCCTTGTTCACCATCGTCTGCCATAGGCACGGACCAAATGTAGCTAAGGCTTTGTTCAAGGCCTCCGCAGTAACCCTCGCTAGGTGAGCTGCGTTTTGGACAATCAGTTTCACTTTCTGGTTTCCCAGGGTGAAATTGTAAGTTAGGCCATGTCCCTATAACGCCGCTTCCATCCAGGAAGTCGGTAGATGGTCCGGTGGTAGTGGCAGAGAGGTGAAGAAAGTTGTCATTTGCTCTTTTTCCATTTTCATGTTTCTTGGTTTTACTACTTTGGGTAATGGGGGGATTAACTTAAGGGCCTAATCCATTATCACGCCTTTTGGTGTCAAATCTCGGTTAGTGGAGGATTTGATGTTAATTGTGCTTGGGGAGGGGGATTGTGCATTACTTATGGATCTTTTGGAGTTGACGGAGGGTGTCTTTTCACCTGAAAGGAGAGGTTCCAGGTAGAGCACTTGATTGTTCGTGGTGACTGTTGAGATATCCCTATTAAAGGTTATCTCAAAGGAAGTGGTAGGGGAAGCGTAGGTGGGAGGGTTTGAGTGATTTGGGCTGTGTCACGACCCGATTTTCCCTCCGAAAGGAATCATGGCGGCACCTAGTCTCTACGACTAGGTAAGCCTAATTGCGGGAAAAAAACACGTGTTAATTAGAAGCAATAAAATAAAGGTGAAATAAGTGAATCTACAATGAAACATCGCCACTTGGCGCGTACAAAATACAACTTTTCCCAAAACCCGGAATATCACCTTAGTCACAAGCTCTGTCTCAAAATATCTCTATACAACGAGAAGGAATTTACATGAAAAAGAAATCTATCTAAATCTGGAGTGGAAGGTGACTCGAAGGACTCTGCGGACGCGGCAGGATTACCTTTCGGTCTCCTAGAAGCTGCTGCTTAGACCCCTAGCCACGAAAATGAGCGTCGGTACCTGGATTTGCACACGAAAAACATGTGCAGGAAAGGGCATGAGTACACCACAAATTGGTACCCAGTAAGTGCCAAGTCTAACCCCAATCGAGTAGTGACGAGGTCAGGTTAAGGCTCTACTGGATTTTTATAGTAAAACAGTATAAAAATGTGAACAGAGAGATATAATAAGCTAAGGCAAATCAGTATAAACAATGAGCTAAAAGAAAATAATAACAGGGAGCCCTCGGCTCAGCACATCATATATCATAGTAACAAGTATACAATGCAGTACAGGGGCAAAGCTCTAGGAATCTCGTCCGTAGTCCCAATTTAAATATGCAATACAGTACAGGGAGAAAGCTCCCGGAATCTCGTCCGTATTCCCAATTTAAATATGCTATGCAGTACAGGGGGGAAGCTCCCGGAATCTCGTCTGTATTCCCATTTTAAATATGCAATGCAGTATAGGGGAAAGCTCCCGGAATCTCGTCTGTAGTCCCAATTTAAATATGCAATGCAGTACAGGGGGGAAAGCTCTCGGAATCTCGTCCGTAGTCCCAATTTAAATATGCAATGCAGTACAAATACCGAAAATAATTTTTATTTAAAACAGTTCAGGAAAAATCACAGGCAAAAATATGGATAAAACTACCTAAAACATGGTACACATAGTAATAACTAGGGATAAATTCAAGTAAAACAAGTAGACATGCTATTTCCTAATCTAAACTACATAGTCGATACATAAATCAGTGAAATAGGAGTTAAATGATTTAAGTCATGGAGGGTAAAATGGAGTTTTAGCAACAATGGCCCGTGTACATACTCGTCACCTCACGCACACAGCGCCCAAATAACATACAACAGTATTAAAATAGCATAGGGGAAGTCCCCAACACAGAGTTAGGGAAGCCACATACCTCGACTGCGCTACTCAACTCAAAACCACGGTCTTGCCACGAATATCTGACTCTGAATGGCCCAAATCTATTCAATTCGATTGCATAATACAAATATCACATTAAGGAATCAAAATAGCTAATAAGTTCGAGGCTAATACGTGAAATTAGGAAAATCGCCCAAAAAGTCCCTCGGGCCCACGTCTCAGAAACGAGTGAAAGTTACAAATTTAGAACACCTATTCACTCACGAACTCACTCGAACAAGAATCATCGAGAACCGACGACAAAATCCTATTAAATTCTCGGATTTTCTAATTAGGGAAATTTCTTACCATTTGCATGATTTTTCACCTAAATTCCTTGATTGCATGGAAGAAAATGCTATAGATTAATGATATACAAAGGAATTAGGGTTAGGAATTGTTACCTATGAAGCTTTTCCTCAAAACTCACTCCAAATCGCCTAAACCCGAGCTCCAAATTGTTTTTAGAAGTTATGAAATCCAAGCCCTCGAATATGATATAACTGCCCAGCAATTTCTGCACCTGCGCCCCTTGGACCGGACCTGCGGAAATTCCATCGCAGGTGCAAAAACCCACTAAAAGGCCTGGGGCCGCACCTGCGGTCAATTGGCCGCATCTGCGGCTCCGCACCTGGGGAAACTCAACCGCACCTGCGAGGCTGGTTGACTTGACCAAGTCCGCACCTGCGAGCCCCTCTTCCGCACCTACGTGTCCGCACCTGTGGAAAGTCCATCACAGGTGCGAGACACCAAAACCAGAAATGGTTCAGCTGTTTTCCAAGTTCCAAAATCACCCGTTAAGCATCTGAAACATCCTCGAGGCCCCCGGGGCCTCAACCAAACTTACCAACCAGTCCTAATACCTTATCCAAACTTAGTCGAGCCTCCAAAACACATCACATAACACCAAAATCACCGATTATACATGGATTCAAGCCTAAGAACTTATGAAATTTGAAAATTCTACAACCGATGCCGAAACACATCAAAACTAGTCCTAATGACTCAAATTTTACACACAGGTCACAAATGATACAACGGACCTACACCCACTCTAGGAATTCCGTTCCGAGCCCGATATCAAAATTTCACCTATCGGCCGAAATCGCCGAAATTCTAACCTTCGCCATTTCAAGCCTAAATCTACTACAGACCTCGGAAACACATTCTGGACACGCTCATAACTCCGAAATCACCCAATGGAGCTAACGGAATCGACGGAATCCCATTCCGGACCCGTCTTTCCACAGTTCCGACTACGGCCCAATTTCTAAAGCTTAAACTCACATATAAGGACTATGTGTCCAAAAACTCTCCGAATTTCACCACTCAATGTTCCAACAAGTCCCAAAAGCAGAAATAGACATGGGGAAAACAATTATTAGGGGATCTGGGCGCTAACTCTCAAAATGACCTACCGGGTCGTTACATTCTCCCCCTCTTAAGAAAATCGTTCGTCCTCGAACGAGTATAGAGACATACCTGAAGCTGAGAAAAGATGAGAGTACTGACTTCGCATATCCTGCTCGGTCTCCCAAGTCACCTCCTCGACGGGCTGACCCCTTCACCGAACCTTTACTGAAGCAATATCCTTTGACCTGAGCTTTCTGACCTGTCTATCCAATATAGCTAATGGCTTCTCAACATATGATAAATCCTTGTCCAACTGGACTGAACTAAAATCCAAAACATGAGTCGGGTCACCGTGATAGTTTCGGAGCATGGAGACGTGGAATACCGGATGAACTCCTACTAGGTTGGGAGGCAGGGCTAGCTCATAAGCAACCTCCCCAACACGTCGCAACACCTCAAAAGGGCCAATAAATCTTGGACTCAGCTTACCCTTCTTTCTGAACCTCATGACGCCTTTCATAGTCGATACCCGAAGCAAAACCTGATCACCAGCCATAAACGCCAAATCACGAACCTTCTGGTCCGCATAACTCTTCTGCCTGGACTGAGCTGCACGAAGTCTCTCCTGAATCACCTTCACCTTGTCCAGGGTGTCCTGGATCAAATCTGTACCCAACAATCGGGCCTCGCCCGACTCAAACCATCCCACTGGGGACCAGCACCGTCTACCATACAAAGCCTCATACGGCGCCATCTGAATGTTGGACTGGTAGTTGTTATTATAAGTAAACTCTACGAGTGGCAAGTATCGGTCCCATGACCCTCCGAAATCCATCACACAGGCACGGAGCATATCTTCAAGAATCTGAATCGTGCGCTCGAACTGCCTGTCTGTCTGAGGGTGAAAGGTTGTACTCAACTCTACCCTGGTTCCTAGCTCCTGCTGAACGGCTCTCCAGAACCGTGAAGTGAACTGTGTACCTCTGTCTGAAATGATAGATACTGGAATACCATGGAGGCGAACAATCTCCCTGATATAAATCTCCGCCAACCTCTCGGAGGAGTATGTAGCCAACATAGGAATGAAATGGGCTGACTTAGTCAGCCAATCCACAATCACCCAAATAGCATCGAACTTCTTCGAAGTCCGAGGAAGTCCAACCACGAAGTCCATGGTGATCTGCTCCCACTTCCACTCTGGAAGCTCAATCTGCTGAAGTAACCCTCCCGGTCTCTGATGCTCATATTTGACTTGTTGACAGTTGAGACACTTGGCCACAAACTCCACTATATCCTTCTTCATTCTTCTCCACCAATAGTGTTGTCTCAGATCCTGGTACATCTTCACGGTACCCGGATGAATGGAATACCGCGAGCTATGGGCCTCCTCAAGAATCAACTCCCCAATCCCATCCACATTGGGCACACAGATCCGACCCTATCCTCATCACACCGTCATCTCCTATAGTCACATCCCTGGCGTCACCTCGCCGAACCCTGTCCTGAAGAACCAGAAGGTGGGGATCATCATACTGGCGCTCTCGAATGCGGTCATAAAGAGAAGACCGAGCCACCACAGAAGCTAAAACCCGAAAAGGCTCTGAAATATTCAACCTCACGAACTGACTGGATAAGAACTGAATATCTAAGTCTAAGGGCCTCTCAACTGCCGGAAGATATGCCAAACTCCCCAAACTCTCCGCCCGGCGACTCAAGGCGTCGGCCACCATATTGGCCTTCCCCGGGTGGTATAATATAGTGATGTCAGAGTCCTTTAGCAACTCCAACCATCTCCGCTGGCGCAAATTGAGGTCCTTATGCTTGAATATGTGCTGCAAACTCCGGTGATCAGTGAAAATCTCACAGGGAACATGTTGGTTGATTTCCCAGTGCACACGCAAGTGTACGTGGTCGACAAGTAATATAGGAAT
>MDKJ01205536.1:0-22240 GCA_005239525.1 Nicotiana knightiana | reverse complement strand
GAATGTCCTGGGAAATTATTTTCCCACCAGACATATTCCCATTGAGCGTCTCCCCTGGGAATGCTGTGGGAATACTGAAATTTCACACGGATTTCCCACCAATTCTTCCGTGGGAAAAGACTGTATTTCTAGTAGTGCAACAACATGACTTTTCGATTCAAGACTTTTAGGTACACATGAGAGCAATTAATAGTCTTAGACATATAAATATTTTTCATATAATTTTGCATGATAATCTTCATTCAAACTTGACTTGAAGTCGTAGCATTTATATCACACATCCCATACTTTGAATATATCCTCAAATGATAACATAACATGATAAAAGCATTTGAAACACATATTGAACATATATCTTTCAACACAAGTTTATTTGGAATAACCAATTTCATAATAATCAACTGAGGTCTTACATAATTTACATGAACACCGTGGAAATTTAATTTTAAGAAAGGGGTTTAGCCAACATACCTTAAATGAGCTTCCTTAAACTCTAAAATATTCCGGAATTCTTAGCAACTTTAACCTATTTTAGAAATATAACAAGTTGGACCAAAATTAGGAAGATGATCATGATTCTAGCTCATTTAATTATTTTATCAAACACTAGGTGTGCATTAAGGGTTTATGGTCCTTTTATGAAATATTTCATCATCCCACAACTCATTCTTTACCATTTTTATCTCACAATCTTCCTACATCCTTTGATAACACATGCATGCAAGATAAACAACCCCTATACCCAAGAACTGTCTTGCTAATTAATCTTCTTTTAGTTAAATTTTGAATTTAAGGGCTAGAGTGTAGAACCTTACTCTAGGATGAAGACCTAGCAGGTTCTCCTTGTTAATATTCAATGATTTGAGCAAGAATTGAAGGATAATTTGTTGAATATCACTCTCCCACTCTAGGTCACTCTCTCACTCTAAAAGTATTAGTTTTTTGCTAAAAAATGGTCCATGGCATCTATTTTTATGAAGTAGGGCCGGGTTATAAAAACCCAAAAATGAAGCACCGAAATAGGATCTGTGATCGCATATGCGACCGCATAATGCTTCTGCGATCCGTGAAATGAGCCGCCAAAAAGTCCCTCAAGAACTAGGCTGGTCTGCCTCACTTTGTGGCCGTTATGCGACCCGCAGACCTATTTTGTGGTTGCATAATGCACCGTAGAACCTCCCTCCGCAAAAATTAAAAGCACTATATGCGATCGGAGTGCGGACCATGAAATGGTTTTATGGTCACATAATGGGCCACGAAAATGACATCAAAAATGGCCCAAATGACTACCTCACTCTGCGGCCATTCTGTGGCCTGCAGAGTGATTATGCGACCGCATAATGGGCCGCAGAAATGAACAATCCTGCTAATCATTTCCTTCAACTTTCCAGCGCACTATTCAACCCAAAAGGTCCGTATCGCGGTGAGCTTGTGAGCCATAAAGAATTTCTACTATCATTAACACCTACTCTTACCCTGGCACCACGAAACCCCAATTTTTAGGAAAATATTTATGGGGCCTTACAGGGTATCTTGGATGCGGTATTTTTGGGTGCTTAAGAGGGAATACAGTGGCCTATGGCTTTAGGACGACATGTCTTCATGATAGGATCTCTTGTGATGAATTTGGGGTTAAGGATTTTTGTGTACAGTCAAAGAAAGGTGTTAACTTGAATGTAATACGGAAGGAACTTGAAGAAATAAGACAGCTTGGGGGTATATTGGACAAGAATGGAAATGGATATGATCGGTTCTTTTGGATCTTACAATGTGGTGGGGCTTTAGTGGTCTTTGTGGAAATACTCTTAGGTTTGACAACCTGCGTGACTTGGTTTAATTAGAGGGATTCAGTTATGATAGCTTGGTCTTGTACTAGTGGGTTCTCAAGAGTTCTAGATGATTTCTACCATAGCTTGAGACGGATGTCTTCTACCGGCATGAGGAGTATGTTGTGTGTTATGATTTTCTCATGGATGAGAGTCATGTGGAAGGTTTCTTGCTAATATAATATGTATCTTGTTTGTGATTCAGGGCCAATAATGGAATTCTCATGCTTTCATATGATGGTACGATAAAGGTGGGGCATCTTCTGGGATTAAGATTTTTAGGTACAAGGTTGCAGTTCAGTTGTTCAATGTGAAGGCCATGAGTTCTAGAAAACATAGACGGTTTCAGATGTTTAGGAGAATGCTGTTACTATTTGGTATCACCTGAGAAGAGTGTGCATTTCAAAAAGGCGTATTGTGTTTTGACTTGCGGATGCTTGACTGGTATTATGGTAATCACATGGTTGCTCGGATATTGATTTTCAAATTTTGCTATGTTATATGGAAGGATTAATGAAGTATTTCTCTTGAGGTTACTATGCATGAGAGATGTGTCGGTCATTTGGGTTGTCGAGTCAGGATCGAATATGGTGATTCATCTATTCTAGGGATTTGCAGACTAGGAGAATTTTCAGAGGCACATTGTTCCTTGGTTGCAGACTATAAAGATATGGCCAGAGTTAGACAGTTGATCATATGTGTTAAGGATAGGTTATAGAGGATATTTGAGAATGTTTACTACCTATTCCGGGAGGATCGGAATCGATTTGGGGGCCCATTAGCAGGCCTAAGGAGGATGTCTATTTTATATCGGATCAGGTTTTTTTACTCAGCACTGCTATTGTTGAAGGGTGTATCATTCAGCTAGATTTGATCTTGTTCGTGTTCTAATATGTTATATGTGTTAATCTTCTATTCTATGATGGGTTGTGATATGTTGGCTATTTGAATGCATGATGCGGTTTTATTGCGCCTTGTGGCAGAATTCGAGCGAGATGATTCTTGGGGTGTTGAATGGTTGATAGCGCCTAGGTTATGGTCGTTCCTCTTTGGGGTATATTGTGCTATATGTTTCTCCATTGTTATGGTCATGCACTTTGTATGTTTTTATTGATTTGTGTATGGCTGTTGATGTTGAGCATTATGGCTCGAGGTATTCATATGGACCGATGTTTTGATGGGGTCACGCATCGCAATGAAGTTATGTTGGGATATGATCCTTTGTGTTGATTTTTGTGTGTTTTTGTTATCCTTTGTGTGATGGGTTTATATCATTTCGCTTGTGGTGGTATTCATTGAGCTTGCGAGACGGTTCTCTCATTTGATTCTCTTTCCATTTTTGGGAACATTTGAGTTGTTGTTTGTTGGTGCACGGATTGCACGGTTTGTGGCTTTAGATAGTATTGGTGTGGCATGTTAGTAGAGCAGCTTGTATTTGATGAGATGAGGTAACTGGATCTGGAATGAGTGCTATCTGATTTAATTATGGTATGTTTGGAAGAATAATGTCACTAGTCATCTTAGAATTAGGTTGTGGTTCTTGTCGAGCGAGAGAGCTCCACAACTTGTTGATCTGATGAGTGGTTATAAGTTTCTGCGTGTTTGTTCATGAAGGTTTAGAATAAGGTTTTATTCAATATGAGTTTTGTTACTGATACCGTATTTTTTATTGAGTAGCTATTGTGATCGGAAGTTATTGCTACGAGTATCTGAGTTATGTGATAAAAATCATGTGAATATCATGGGTTATGGTTATGGCTTGTTACACCTCGTTCAAACTTGTACAATGTTTGGAAGCGAGATTCGGGTCTTGTAATAGATTCTGGATGTTGGAGATTTGATTCTAAGGCTTATGTATTAAGGTTGAAGTAAGAATCTTAATCTATGATGGATATCAGGCATACATGGTTGGGGTGACTTGGGATCAACCATGGATATGTGTATGGTGAGTTGATTCAGTATAATGATGGCTTTGTTGAGACCCTTGGTACGTTCAAGGATGAACATTTATTTAAGTGGTGGAGAATTTAACGACCCGACCAGTCATATTGAACATTTGAATTCGTTCTGTGGTTTGAGGGAATGAGTAGCTTCATATGATGTATTAAAACTTTGAGATTCGTCAGTTTTGGTTTTCGGATGATTCAAGATTGATTTGGAACAATGATTTTAAACTAGGAAGCTTTAAGTTGGAAGAGTTCACTAATTGTGACTTTTATGCATTTGACCTCATATCAGAGTTTGATGGTTCCATTAGTTCCATATGGTGATTTTGGACTTGGGCGTATGCCTGAAATTGCATTTGGATCTTTTTAGAAAGTTTTGGCGCTAATTGGCAAAAGTTGGCAATTTGAAGGTTTAGAAAGTTCATAAGTTTGAACGGGAGTTGACTTTGATGATATCGCATTTTGATTCTTTTTCCATGAGTTGGAATAGGTTTGTTATGTCATTTGTAACTTGTGTGAAAAATTTGAGATCATTCCGAGTTGATTTGATATTGTTCGGCACGGGTTCTGGAAATTGAAAGTTCAATAGATTATTAAGTTTGATTTGAGGTGCGATTCGTGGTTTTAATGTTGTTATGAGAGATTTGAGACCTCGAATAGGCCCGTGTTATATTTTGGGACTTGTTGGTATGTTAGGATATGGCCGCGAGGGGCTTAGATAAGTTTTGGACGTGTTTCGGATTATTTAGGAATATGTTGGCTAATGCCGGTTTTTGGAAGGATCTGATGTGGTTTTTGGCTCGGATGAACCGGTGTCCGCAAATGCAGACCAGTGGGCGTAGAAGAAAATAATGTGTGGGGGAGGACAATACCGCAGAAGCGGAAATTTGGGCGTGTCTGCACGTCCACATGACTGGACCCTTGATCGCAGAAGCGGGATATCAGATTGGTAGGGAGTTTTGCAGAGGCGAAATTCTAGTCGCACCAGCGATGTTGAAAAATTGGAGATGTGTATGCAGGTGCAGGAGGTTGGGGCTTCAGCGAATTCTGCAGAAGCAGATATTTTGTCGTAGAAGCAACGCTGCAGAAACAACTAATGGTTCACATATGCGAAAATGCTGGGCAGAACATTATATATTCGAGGGTTTGAGTTATTTTATCCCATTTTGAATTGGGGAGCTCCGATTTGGGATTTTTTGGAGAGGATTTTCTCCACATGGATTGGGGTAAGTGGATTTGATTTTTATCTTCGATTTTAGCGTTTTATCGATGATTCAATAAAAGAATTTAGGGGTTTTGTTTAAACTTTTCTAAAGTGAATAATCATGTTTTGAACAATGATTCGGAGTTGTAATTGAATGAAATTGGTATGGTTGGACTCATATGCGAATGAGTTGTTGGAATTTTTGAGTTTTGTCAGGTTCCGACGTGTAGTCCCAGGTTGACTTTATGGTTGACTCTGAGTATTTGATTAAAGATTCGACCTTTATCGCTTGGATTTGTCTCCTGACATTATTTGAAGCTTTTGAGTTTTTATTGCCTGGTTTTGAGTTGTTCAGAGGTTGATTTAAACATAATGGCATTTCTAGATTACTGTTTTGCTTGCTCGGCATTTTACTTGGCATGTTCGAGATAATTATATCTAATTCTGGATTTGAGGGTAATTATCCCTGAGAACTATAATATTTGAGATGTGTTGGGGATTACGCACGTTCTAGGTGACGGGCGCGTGTGTGTGCACCGGGGTACTCATGATCTTGGTAGTTCTTAGGCTATAATATGCCTTACTTTTCTATCATACTTCTTTAATATCATCTCTTCTCCACTTGTATAACTACGTGAGTTATTACTAACGCTAGAAATCATGTCTATTCTATCTATTTAATTATTTGAGACATGATCAGGCTATTTGTGTCATGTTGAGTTTCTTGCCATAGACGTGGTCATACTGTTTAGTCATGATAGTTATATCGACATGTTATATATATGTCTCTGTGCACTTTTGATATGCTATCTCACATGTTATTGGTGTCTTGTACGAGACACAAGTTTGAGCTATATTTAAGTCATAGTGTGATATTCTATGTTATATAATTGGTTTATGTTTTGTGAGATGTTTACATAACAAGACTTGAGATTATTGATGATTGATGTGGTCCATGGAGCCATGTTGTGAGTTATGTTGGATCAGGTTGCACGCCGTAGCGGTTATATTGTTATAGAGGCGGCGCGTATACCAGGCCCCAATTTGGGCTAGGTTTTAATGATTTTGAGGTTGCGTGTGCACGAGGCCCCACGATTAGACTATGTGACTGTGCTTAGCGCTTGGTCAGGGGTGTTTATGTCTGATACCCATACAGTGCTAAGTGTTATTGTGTGATGATGGCGGCCTTATGTCAGGCACCATGAGCATGCTAAGTGTGGTTATTCTTGATGGTTTCACCGTGATGATATTGAGTTTATATGTATATTTGAAATGCAGACATAGAGATGTATATTCCTCATCCTAGACGATATGTGATAATTCATGATTTGACATGTATATTGACATGTAGGCAAAGAGATGTACTTTCTTCATGCTAATTGGTAAATGAAAATTCGTATTTGGTGTTGTGAGATGGAAAATACAATTATTTTGATAAACTCATGTTTAATTGATTTCGGTGGTATGATTCAGACTTTGACTGTCATACTTGAAAAGCATGTCTACTTTCCCGTAATTGTGATCGAGCTGAGCAGGACCTTCTCTGAGTCTGTTTCCAACATTATCGTATTTCATGTTGTTATGGATTATTGGTATTGGACACTGACCTTTTTCCGAGCTTGTCACTACTTTCAACATATGGTTAGGCTTGTTTCTTATTGAGTACATTCAGTCATTTGTACTCATACTACACTTCCGCACCTTACGTACAGAACTTGGAGTTGATGCTGGTGTGTATGGCAGGAGTTGGCATTAAGATGTACATGTTTTCCCGGATATAGTTGTCACCTGTTCTTAGTAGTTTTAGATTCAAATATGTTGATGTAAATTTCAAACAGATGTTGTATTTATTTTTATACCAACTTTATAAATCTAAATCTTAGTGCTCATGACATGTGCTACCAATCTTTGGGTTAATGTATAGAAGTTATGTTATTACATTTAACGAGTTCTTATTTATCTTCATTAGAATTGTGGAATTGTTGTTTAGCTTACCTAGGGGGATACGTTTGGTGCCATCACGACTAGTAGATTTTGGGTCGTGGCACTGTGTTGTGGGCCAAATAAGCTGGATAGGACTTGAAATTAAATCCACATTGAATTAAAGTAAACATTTGCATTTGTAGCCTATTCATGTTTTTGACCCCTTTTATAATTAAATTAATTAGACATAATTAATGCTAATAAAATATAATAATCAAATGTATTATTAGTTAATTACTTTGATTAATTGGTTGTCAAATAAATATAAAACTTCATCAATTAAATTGTAAAAGCTAATTTTGGCTATTCAAAGCAATAAAGTTAATATAAATTTGGAAAATAAATTATTAAAGTAATGGTAATACTTGTTTATAAAATATGAAAGTTAGTTTAATTAACTAACATAGTAGAAGTAGTATAATTTATAAATATTTGTAAGACTAAATTACTAACGATTTTAGAATAGTATTACTAATTATTATCATATGTGTCATATCATCTATTTTTAAGAAAATAGGTGTTATTATTTTAAAAATACTTCACTACATTTATTGTTGATTATAAGTGTAAAAAATTTAATTTCAAAGGGAAGGGTCAAAATTGGTCGTAAACACCGTCCATAGAGTTCCCAAGCTCGTATAGATACCTAAGACACTCCTTTGTGATGCCCAGGTATGCCCTTGAGGTTCCCCCTCAAGATGGATCACTTGGTGCAGCTTGGTGGCAGTACACACGAGGGAGGTTTGTTGAGCTTCAACACCTATGCCCCCATTTATATATGCTTGAAATAAAAAAGCCCAAGATCCCCCACTTGACATGTTTTGGCGAGAGAATCATAATGGACTCTTGTCACTCATCCTAACTCCAAACAAGGCGTCGTCTTTTCCTAAAGCTTTGTCTTTACTTGAGTCTCCTTTATTCATAATTAATTCTTGTTAAACCTTTACCTCCGAAAGAACTTAAGTCGCTAGAAGAGTAAGGAATGAAATTGGATAGCTTTTGAGTGGAATTATAGAAAGGACAAAAGGTGCACACGTATATTGAGAGAGCCACTAGCCGGAAATGCCAATTTATGGAGTGTGTTGAAAAGATTTTGAAAAAAAAAGATGAGAAAATACAAGAATACAAAAAATTAGAGGAAAAAAGTATATATAAACCCCTCCAATTCATTTTGAATCGGGCTAGTGATTAGGTAAACGAGCTTAAAGAGGACATATTATGTGTAGTTTTGTAGCATGTATAAAGTGATCATGTAACGACCCAGCCGGTCATTTTTTGTATTTTAGCATCGTTCCCCTATCTATCGCTCCGTCAATTTTCATTTCAGGTTATGTGACTTGTCGGGGTGGTTGGATTGGTTGTGGGGAAGTTTTTGAGTGATTTGGAGTACTTAGTTCCAAGGTTGGAAGCTTAAGTTGAAAGAGTTAACTGGAACTTCACTTTTGTGTAGAAGACTCTGGAATGGAGTTTTGATGGTTATGATAGCTTCGTATGGTGATTTTTGACTTTGGAGTTTGTTCGTATATTGATTTTGAGGTCCTTAGGTCGTTTTGGCTTGAACTGACAAAAGTTGAAAAGTTGAAGGTTTGGAAGGTTGAGAGGTTTGACCGAGAGTTTACTTTATTAATATCAGAGTCGGATTTTGGTTGCGGAAGTTGGAATAGGTCTCTTCTGTTATTTATGACTTGTGTGAGAATTTTGAGGTCATTCGGAGGTTGTTTGATATGATTTGGCATTTTTTTTAGAAGTTGGAAGTTCATTAGTTCAGTAACCTTGAATCCATGTGCGATTCATGGTTTTGGTATTGTTTGATGTGATTTGAGGCTTCGGGTGTGTTACGAACGAGTTTCGGACCAATCTCTTCATGTTTGGATAGCTGATTTGGTGTCCGATGCATGCTTCTTCGCGTTCGCAAGGAAGGGAGTGTGTTCCCGGAGATTTGGAGCTCAGTTCCCTTCGCGAACACGAGAGGATGATTGCGCTCGCATAGAAGGGAAGTCGGTTAAGGGGCACTGGGTCTTAAGCCTTCGCATTCGCGAGGGAGGTCTCGCGTTCATGCAGGCGTGGTATAGTTGGTCATCGCGTTCGTGGCTGCGACGTTGCATTCGTGAAATGGAATTTTGACTGAAGGAAAATATGTATTCCGCAAACGTGAGGCGTCTTCCGCGTTCGCTAAGGGTAAGCACCTTAGCAGAATTTTAAAAATCCAAATCGAGGGTTAGAGTAAATATTTCATATTTTGAGTTATAGAGATCGGTTTCGGGATATTTTGGATGGGATTTTCAAGATTTGGAATAGGGTAAGTGTTTTTTACTCGTATTTATTATTATTTCATGATTCCATTATTGTTTTTAGCACTTAATTAGAGAATTAAAGTGATCAAATGGGGGATTTTGTGAAAACCTTTAAACAGTGAAGGTTTGAAGGTCGATTTGAGGTTGGAATTCGGTGATTTTGTTATGGTTGGAATCGTAACCAAATGGGTATTCGGAATATGTGAATAATGTTGAGTTTCGAGGTATGGTCTTGGGGTTAATATTTTGGGTTGACTATTTGATTTTGGCTAAAGATGTTAGCTTTATCATTTGGAATCAATTCTTATGGCTTTTATTGACTTTATTTAGTTGGTTTGGTTAGATTCGGATCGTTCGGAGGTCGATACATATGGAAGGGCTTGTTAGAGGAGTGATTATGCTTGCTTGAGGTAAGTATCTTATCTAAATTGGTTGAGGTATTAGTTGCCTGAATTATTTGTGATGGCTATGTGCTATGGGTGGCGCATATGTGTGGGGTTGAGCCCATATGCATGTACCGGGGCACTATTTCCATGCTTGGGTAGTACTTAGGCTATGATATTCCTTGAAATGAATTCTAAGCTTCAAGTTGAGATGTTTCCCCCTATTTGTACCCCTCTAAGAGATATTTTCACCATGTTTGGGATTTCTTTAATTTATTTCTTCCGGTTGAACCTGATAAACTGCTATTTCTTGATGAGAATTGTCTGCCCTAGCTGCGATAGAAAACATTTTACATGCATACACTATAGCATGTTATTTATACCAGTCCGAGAGTATGAAACTTGATAATCATTGAACATGTACATGTATTCCCGCATATTTTCTTTCTCAGTGTTATGAGCTAGACAGTAGTTTGTGACCACACCAGGCGGATTGTTATTATTGGCACGTCAGTTGTCCATGCGGCTAATTCTATTAACACGTGAATTGTCCGTGTGGATCTAGTTATTGATATTATTATCACGTGAGTGTCTGTGCGGTTGATTCTATTAGCACGTGAGTTGTTCGTGCATCACATGTTGTCCGTGCATCATGTGGATATGGATCCATCCCCCTAGGGTCACCCTCTTATGTTTCTCTCTGATGGTGTACACGCGGTTATTTAGGAAAACGGATCAATGATTTGGTACAAATGCAGGTGGTTCTTAACGTGAAAATTGACTTGAAAATCTATGTGATCCTTTACTTGATGTTTTAGTGTTATTTAAAGCTCATATTTCTTTCTTGACTGTTTCCCGTGTAATACATATTCATTCTATTGAGATGGTGTTTAGTTTTCATGCAAGTACTATTCGACAGTTCTAACGTCCCTTTTGCCAGGAGAGGGGGGGCTGCATCTTTAAATTGGATGCAGGTGGTTCTATAGCAGACAATGTTGATAAAAAATAGTGGTGTATCCTTTTCCCAGCAAACTCGGTGAGCCCCACTTCTTTCTGGGGTCAAGTATTGTATCTTTTGTTTATATTGTTGTCACTTTTTGAGGTATATTCGGGGCCTTGTTGTCAGCACTATCCTTACTCTCTTTTGTATCTTTAGAGGCTCCATAGACACTATGTGGGTTGTATATGGGTGCTAGAAAAGGTCAAATGTATTATGTTGTGTTTTGGAATCTTGTTCCACTCAATCATAAGAATGTATGTATTTTGCAACTTAACAATGATGTAACAACATGAAATCATTTAGTAATGTGTGTGTGTGTGTATATATATATATATATATATAAAATCTTTCTATACTTTAATTATTGAAAACATGCCTCCTCTTGATCATAAGCGAGTCAGGTAGAAAGTGTCTAACAAGCTTTCTCGACCGGTTCCACTCGATCCAGTGCCGATCGCGCTCCCCGAGGTTGGGGCGTGACAGTGTCTCCTCCCCTTTATACATAGCAGTTCTAGGCATAGCCGGGGCCTTGTTGTCAGCACTGTCTTAGTACTCTTTTGTTTCTCTTAGAGGCTCAGTAGACATAGTGTGGGTTGTATCTTGTTTTGGGAAGGTTGAACTAAACTTGTTGTAATTGTATCATCTGTTCCATTTAAACTACGAATGTATAGTGTACCATTTTGGAGACTTGTTAATGATGAAACTAATGGAAATGAACTAGTGTTATTCACATAACCTCTTACTGTCTAGTTAATGAAACGTATATTCTCTTTATTTATGGGTGAGTTGGGTAGATGGCATTGTGCTCGGTTGAGCTCCGATCTCGTTCCCCAAGGTCAGGGCGTGATACACACTGAGATAGTCCTGTCACTACCTTATACATGATATCATTATTGTTCTGAACTTTTTGGATTCATGAAATTTTACAGGTTATAGCTGGTATCATATATAGTTCTTGCTTCTTTTACCTCACCGAGGTTACTTACGATACTTATTGAGTATATTGGGTCGGATGTACTCGTACTACACGCATAACTTTATTGTGAAGATCCATGTCTGGGGACAAGTTATCAGTAGTAGATTTGCTTGTTGGAATGATCTTCGAGAGGCGAGGTAGAGTTGCATCCTTGGCCGCAGTTTTGACTTGTCTTTTCTTATGTATTGTTGTTTCAGTTTAGACAGTATTATTATATAGTTCAAACTTGTATTCTGTTGTAGAGCTCATGACTCCATACTTACCAGTTGCTCGGGGATTTACCTTGTATTAGCAGTATTTGGTTGTATTGAGATTTCAGACTTATGCTATTTCTATAAGTTTTGTTGTTCTATTTATTTTTTTTATTATGTTTTGGCTTGCCTAGCCGGTGTTTTTGTCACCATTACTATGGGTTGGGATTTGGGTCGTGAAAAGTTGGTATTAAATCCCTAACTTCATAGGTATTATGAGTCATGAGCAAGTTTAGTAGAGTCTTGCGGATCGATGCAGAGACGTCTGTACTTATCTTCGAGAGGCTACCAAAGTGTTCGGAAACTTAACTTTCTTGTAGTATTTTCATCCGGATTTGTTATTTCTAAAATTTGAATTTGACTCTTCTATGGTGAGGACAACGTGCGACTGCATCAGGCGGCCGGCCACCACTACTACCATTTTTGGCCGCGAGAGGGCGGGGCTGCGGTAGAGGCCGAGGTTTGGCACGTACTACAGCCAAAGTAGCACCTGTGGAGCCACCAGTTGCTCCAACTCAGGAGTAGGTACCATTGTGGTTGAGCCGGTGGGATCAGCTCAGACACCAGCAGTGCCCATTATGATTCTTGGCCTTTGGGAGGCCTTAGCCCACATTTTGATTGTGTGCACAAGCCTGGCTCAGGCAGTCTCAGCTCCATCTGCACCAGCCACTTCACAGGTCGGGGAGGTGCCTAGACTCTTGCAACCCGTACTCCAGAGTAGGTAGCTTAGGGGATCCAAACACCAAGTGTACTACCAGTTCAGCCAGTTGTTGCGCTCGGGCCGAGGTTGGTCCCCATATGAGTGACAAGGAGCAGAAGAGATTGGAGAAATTCAGGAGGCTTAACCCTCTAGAATTTAGTGGAGAAGAGCCGGAGGATGCTCATGATTCCATTGACCGATGTTAGTGGATTCTTCGCACAACATGTATTTTGGACACCATTGGGGTTTCCTTCACTACTTTTCAGCTGACAGGGGCAACTTACTGATGGTGGCAAGCTTATAAGTTGAGCAGGCCAACCGATGCAGCATGACTTACATGGCATGAGTTCTCAGTTCTTGTCTTAGAGAATTTTTTCCTACAGACTCACAGAGAGAAGTTGCGTAGGCAGTTTGAGAAACTACGCTAGGAGGGCATGACCGTGACCCAGAATGAGATCAGGTTTTCCGAGTTGGCTCTTCATGCGGCATGGTTGGTTCCACTGAGAGGGAGAAGATTAGGAGGTTCATTCATGGCCTCAGCTATGGATTATGCTTCATTATGGCTCGGGAGGTTGCGACGGGTTAGAGGTTTGACGAGGTGGTCGATATTTCTAGACGCTTAGAGCTGGTTTGAAAGAAGGAGATTTAGGAGCGGGAGTCCAAGAGGCCTCATAGTTTAGGTGGATTTAGGAGTGCCTCGTCTAGAGGCCAATCCCATTACAACAGGGGTTGTTCTTCTAGAACCATTCAGGCAGGTCGCCATGTTCCTCGTGGTACTTCAGCTAGCCATAGTTCCTATAGTGCACGCTTAGATCAGTCATCATTTAGTATGTTGCCAAAAAAAAGTTCTTACCATGCTTCATTTGCACAAGGTTCCTCGGGAAGCTATTGAGACTATTAAGGGCAGCAGCTTCACCAGAGGAGAGGTTATTCTGAGTGCAGGGACTTGAGTCATTTCAAGAGCGATTTCCCTAGACTATTGGGTAGGGTTCCATAGCATATTTCTCATCCTATGGTTCTAGCATCGGCAGCTGCACCACCCGCATAGATAGCTCAGGGTAGGGCCCATTTAGCTTGAAGCCGCCCTAGAGGGGGAGGTCAATCAGGTGGTGGTCAGGCTCGTTGCTATGCATTTCTAGCCAGGACATAGGCAGTTGCCTCTAATGCTGTGATCAGAGGTATTGTTTCAGTATGCCACAAGGATGCTTCGGTATTATTTGATCCTAGTTCCACTCATTCATATGTGTCGTCATACTGTGCTCACTGTTTGGATATGCCCCATGATTCTTTAGTTATGGTTGTTCATGTATCTATATCAGTAGGTGGTTTTATTATTGTGGACCATGTGTAACGATTGTGGGTAGTGACTATTGGGGATTAGAAACGAGAGTTGATCTTTTACTGCTTAACATGGTTTATTTTGATGGGATTTTTGGCATGGATTGGTTATCACCATGTCATGCTATTCTGGATTATCACGCTAAGACCGTGATGCTGGCGATGCGGGGATTGTCTAGGGTTGAGTTGAGGGGTTATCTAGACTATGTTCCCAATAAAGTGATTTCATATTTGAAGGCCCAATGGATGGTTGTGAAGGAATACATGGCATATTTAGCCTTTGTAAGGGATGTTAGACCTGATTCAAGTTAGTTCTGGTAGTGAGGGAATTTCCATATTTGTTTCCTATAAACTTTCCGGGCATGCCACCCGACAGGGACATTATTTTTTGTATTGATCTGGTGTCGGGCACTCAACTCATCTTTTTTCCTCTATATCGTTTGGCACTAACAAAGTTCAAGGAATTGAAAGAACAGTTTCTGGAGCCACTTGATAAAGGATTCATTAGTCCTAGTGTGCCATCTTGGGGTGCATCGGTTCTGTGTTTGAAGAAGAATGATGGTACTATGTGAATGTGTGTTGATTACAGGAAGTTGAACAAAGTTACAATTAAAAAAAAGTACTCACTACCGCACATTGATGACTTATTTGACCAGCTTCAGGATGCTAGAGTGATTTCGAAGATTGATTTGAGGTCTAGGTATAATCATCGGAATATTCGAGATTCGGATATTCTAGAAACAACATTAAGGACCCACTATGGTCACTACGATATTCTTGTGATGTCTTTTGGGCTGACAAATGCCATAACAGCCTTCATGCATTTGATGAACAGTGTATTCCATCCATATTTGGATTATTTTTTCATAGTATTCATTGATGATATATTAGTGTACTCACGCAGCCGGGAGGAGCACGATCAGCATCTGAGGATAGTACTCCTAGCTTTGAGGGAGAAGAAGCTATATACTAAGTTCTCAAAGTGTGAATTTTGGCTTGATTCTGTGGCATTCTTGTGGCTCAAGATGGGATCAATATGGATACAAAGTGTGAAGCTATATACTAAATTCTCCAAGTGTGAGGGGATCAATATGGATGCGAAGAAGAATGCAGTTCAGAGTTGGTCCAGACTGTCATCAACTACTGAGATATGGAGTTTTCTTTGTTTGGCCGAATATTATCGTCGTTTTGTGAAGGGTTTCACGTCCATTGTTGCACTTTTTACTAGATTGACCTAGAAGGGTGCCCCATTCAGATGGTCTAATGAGTGTGAGGAGAGCTTCTAGAAGCTCAAGACTGCCTTGACCATATCTGCAATTCTAGTTTTGCCTTTAGCGATGGGTTCGTATATAGTATATTGTGATGCTTTGTGAATTGATATTGGGTGTGTCTTTATGCAGGAGGGTAGGGTGATTACTTATGATTCACTCTAGTTGAAGCCCCATGAAAAGAACTACCCCATTCATTATCTAGAGTTAGCAACTATTGTTCACGCATTGAAGATTTGGAGGCATTATCTCTACGGCATGTCTTGTGAGATATTTATAGATCATCGGAGTCTACAACACTTGTTTAAGAAAAAAGATCTAAATTTGAGGAAGCGGAGGTGGTTGGAGCTATTAAAAGACTGTGATATCACCATTTTGTATCATCTCGGGAAGGCCAATGTGGTGGTTGTACCTTGAGCAGATAGGAGGAAAGTATGGGTAGACTTGCATATATTCCAGTTGCTCAGAGGCTACTAGCATTGGATGTTTAGGCCTTGGCCAATCAATTTGTGATATTAGATGTTTTGAAGCCTAGCAAGGTACTTGCTTGCGTGGTTTCTCGGTCTTCTTTATATGAGCGCATCAGAGAGCGTCAATATGAAAAGACCTATTTGTTTGTCCTTAACGACACAGTGCAACACAGCGATGCTAATGAGGTTTCTATTAGAGATGATGGGGTATTGTGGATGTAGGGTCGAATTTGTGTGCCTACTGTTGATGGGTTATATGAGTTGGTTCTTGAGGAGGCCCACAGTTCGTGGTATTCCATTCATCCGGGTGCCTCCAAGATGCATCATGACTTGAGGCAACACTATTGGTGGAGAGAATGAAGAAGGATATAGTAGAGTATGTGGCTCGGTGTTTGAACTGCCATCAGGTGAAGTACGAGCATCAGAGGCCGGTCAGTTTGTTTCAGAGACTTGTGATCCCTGAGTGGAAATGGGAGCGTGTTACCATGGACTTTGTTGTTGGGCTCCCACAGCGTTTGCAAAAATTTGATGCAGTTTGGGTGATTGTGGACCGGTTGAGTAAGTCCGCACATTTCATTCCGGCTATGACCACCTAATGTTTAGAGAGGCTGGCTCATATCTATATTCGCGAGATTGTACGTCTTCATGGCGTGTCGGTGTCCATTATTTCTATTTGAGGCATGTAGTTCACATTGCAGTTTTTGAGAGTAGTGCAGTGAGAGTTGGGCACACGGGTTGAGTTGAGTACAACATTCCATGCCCAGATAGACGGATAGTCCGAGCGCACCGTTCAGATCTTGGAGGATATGCTACGCACCTGTGTTTTAGATTTGGGGGTTCTTGGGTTCAGTTTATACCGCTTGTAGAGTTTCCTATGACACAGCTACTAAATTCAGATGGCTTCTTATGAGGCCTTGTATGGGAGGCGGTGTCGTTCTCCATTTGGTTGGTTTAAGTCGGGAGAGGCTAAGTTGTTGGGCACTAACGTGGTTCAATATGCCTTGGAGGAAGTCAAGTTGATTCAGGATCGGCTTCGTACAACACAGTCTAGACAGAAGAGTTACGCTGATCGGAAGGTGCGTGATGTTGCATATATGGTGGGAGAGAAGTTACCGCTCCAAGTTTCACCAATAAAGGGTGTGATGAGGTTTGGGCATAATGACAAGTTGAGCCCTCGATATATCGGTTCTTTTGAAGTGCTTGAGAGAGTTAGACAGGTGGCCTACAAACTTGCATTGCCATCTAGTCTATCTGGTGTTCACCCATTGTTTCTTGTTTTTATGCTCCGAAAGTATTATGGTGACCCATCTCATGCTTTAGAATTCATCATGGTTCAGTTAGATGGAGATTTGACTTATGATGTGGAGTCGGTGGCCATTCTGGATCGGCATGTACGAAAGTTGAGATCAAAGAATATAGCTTCGGTGAAAGTTCAGTGGAGAGGCCAACCAGTCAAGGAGGATACTTGGAAGACCGGAGGGGAGATGTGGAGCAGATATCCACACATATTTGAGACTCCAGGCATGATTCTAGACTTGTTCGAGGATGAACGTTTGTTTGAGAAGGGGAGAATGCAACGACCCAGCTGATTATTTTGAGTGTTTTAGCCTAGTTCCCCTACTTATCACTTCTTCAATGTTCATTTGTGGTTATGTGACTTTCCGGGGTGGTTGGATTATTTTCGAGGAATTTTTGGGGTGATTTGGGACACTTAGTTCCAAGGTTGGAAGCTTAAGTGGAATGAGTTTACCGGAGTTTGACTTTTACGTAGATGACTCTGGAATAGAGTTTTAATGGTTTTAATAGCTTTGTATGGTAATTTTGGACTTAGGAGTATGTCCGGATATTGATCTAGAGGTCCAGAAGGTCGTTTTGGCTTGAATTGGTGTATGTTGGAAAGTTGAAGGTTTAGAAGGTTGAGGGGTTTGATTGAGAGTTGACTTTGTCGATATCAGGGTCGGAATTTCGAATGCAGAATTTGGAATAGGTACGTTGTGTCATTTATGACTTATGTGCAAAGTTTGAGGTTATCTAGAGTTGGTTTAATATGATTTGGAATTTGTTTTAGAAGTTGGAAGTTCATTAGGATTGAATTAATGTGTGATTCCTGTTTTTGTTGTTGTTTGATGTGATTTGAGGCTTCAAGAGAGTTTGTATTGTGTTTTAGGACTTGTTGGTATGATTGGTTGAGGTTCGTGGACCTTGGGTGTGTTACGGGCGAGTTTTGGACCAATCCCTTCATGTTTGGATAGTTGACCTGGAGTCTGGAGGCATTCTCGAGGAAGGGAGCGTGTTCGTAAAGCTTTGGAGGTCGTTGAACTTCGCGAATGCAAGAGAGTATTCGTGTTCGCGTAGAAGGGAGGTCGATTGAGGGCACTGGGGCTTAAGTCTTCACGTTCGTGAGGGAGGTTTCACGTTCGCGTAGGCGTGGTCTAGTTGGTCATCACATTTGCAACTAGGACGTCACATTCGCGAAAGGGACTTTTGACCGAAGGCGAAGTTCTACTTTGCAAACACGAGGCTTCTTCCACATTTGAGAAGGGTAAGCACCTTGGCAGAATAATAAAAACCCAAATCGAGGGTTAAAGTTATTATTTCATATTTTGAATTGGAGAGCTCGGTTTTGAGCGATTTTAGAGAGAATTTTCAAGATTTGGATCGGGGTAAGTGTTTTTGACTCGGATTTATTATTATTTTATGATTCATCATTGTTTTTCGCATGTAATTAGAGAATTAATGTGAATAGATAGGGGACTTTTTGGAAATGTTTCAAAAATAAAATATGGAGGTTTGAAGGTCAATTTGAGGTCGGAATATGGTGATTTTTGGATGGTTGGACTCGTTAACGAATGGATGTCCAGAGTTTCTGAATTTTGTTAGGTTCCGAGGTGCGGGCCCATGGTTGATTTTTTGGGTTGACTTTTTTATTTTGTTTAAAGATCTTAGCTTTATCATTTGGAATCAATTCCTATAGGTTAGATTCGGATCATCTACAAGCCGCTACGTGTGGGAAGGGATTGTTAGAGGAGTGATTTGGCTTGCTTGAGGTAAGTATCTTATCTAAACTTGGTTGAGGCATTATTTTCCGGAATTATTTGTGATAGCTACGTTCTATGGGTGGCACATATGTGGGCGGTTGAACCCATATGCATGTACCGGGGTTTGCTTTCCATGTTCAAGTAGTGTTTAGGATATGACATGCCTTGAAATGATTTCTAATCTTCCTATTTGTATCCATCTGTGAGCTATTTGCTGTTTGAGATTTCGTTGAGTTATTTCCTCCACTTGAACTTGATAAACTGCTATTTCTTGATGGGAATTGTCTGCCCTAGATGTGATAGCACACATTGCACATACCTACACTATAGCATGTTACTTATACCAGTCCAGGAGTATGAAACTTGATAATCACTAATCATGTACATGTATTCGCGCATATTTGCTTTCTCTGTGTTATGAGCTGGAGTGGTAGCTTGTGACCACATCGGGCGGATTGTGATTATTGGCACGTGATTTGCTGTGTGGTTGATTCTATTGGCGCGCGAGTTGTCCGTGCATCACGTGACTTGTCCGTGCAGATCCAATTATTCATATTATTAGCACGTGAGTTATCTGTGGAACATGTAAGTTGTCCGTGCAACACATGAGTTGTTCATCCATCGTATGGATATGAATCCATACCTCTAGGGTTACCCTTTTGTGTTTATCTCTTGATGGTATACACGCAGTTATTAAAGAAAACTGATCAATGGTTTGTTATGGATATGGAAAGGTTGAAGAAAGTCTTGCTAGTGTTGTTTTGGAATTGCATATCATCTTTACAAGCGATTTTCATGATTTAATATCTGATTTATTTGTATATCATCTTATATGATGTACTAGTGACTGAACTGTAACACACACAGAGATAGTCCTGTCAATACCTTATACATGATCACGTTACTGTTTTGTAATTTTTTGATTTACGAAACACGTATTATATATAGTTCTTACTTCTTTTACCTCGTTGAGGTTAGTTACGATACTTATTGAGTACTTTGGGTCGATTGTACTCATACTACACTCAGTACTTAATTGTGCAGATCCAGGTGTGGGGACCAGTTATCAGTAGTAGATTTTCTTGTTGGACTAATCTTCGAGAGGCGAGATAGAGTTTCATCCTTTTCCACAGTTTTGACTTGTGTTTTCTTATGTGTTGTTGTTTCAGTTCTGACAGTATTATTATTTAGTTCAGACTTGTATTCCGTTATAGATCTCTTGACTCTGTATTTACCAGTTTCTGGGGGGATTTACCTTGTATTATCAGTATTAGGTTGTATTGAGATTTTAGACTTATGCTATTTCTATAATTTCCGTTGTTCTGTTTCTTTATTGTTATGTTTTGGCTTGCTTAGCCGGTGTGTTAGGCGACATCACGACGAGTTGGTATTTTGGGTTGTGATAGATCATGAAGAGGATATGCTTGAAAATTAAAGTATATTGTATTAAAAATACTTAGGAGGGTTAGTCACTATTATCCATATCTATCCACCCATCCCTTAGCATGTATTACAACCCATAAAGACCTAATTTATCCTAGACTTTGTGAGCTTAAATTAGTAAAAACTTACTCTACGTGCAAGTCTATAGTACTAGCTTTGGAGGCATATGAGTTTCTTTGCGAGAACGAGTGAATTCTTTCAATATGTGAATCCTAAAAATATACTTGAATTAATATTAGAGTGTGTGGACTGATTATTATCTTTGCTTGTTGGTGGGGAACATGCTTTACAACGGATTAGTAAGGAACTCGTATATTTAGTTGGCACAAGAAGCGAGTCTAAGTATAGAATGTATTGGAGTCAATCTTTTGGGCTAGAATGTTAGAAATAGTCATACAACTATTTTAATTATTCTTGGCATGACATAAACTTGAGGAAAAGTATGAATAGTACTTATGATAGGTTCATTTGTTGGTATAAACCATTGTCATTTGTGTGATACTTGAGTAAGTTTAAAATTTTATTTCTTGCTGAAGTGCTTAATCTTAAAATTTCTCGAGGACGAGCAAGAGTTTAAGTGTGTGGTGGTGATAAATGACCAAAAATGCATGTTTCTGAGTATGTTTTGATCTCATTTGTCATGTGAAGTTGCGAGAGATTACATTGTTTTAAAGTACAATATACTCATTATGTATTTCTTGTGTGTAGGAGTACGTTAGGATGATGCGTGATCAAATGATGTCAATTTGTTATAAGAAGAAAAGGATGGAAGAAGTGGTAGTTCGTACATTCTCGCGCATGGCACAAAATAGGAAGCAAAAAAATGATACAATTGAATTCACAAAACAATGAAGTGAAGCAAAAGCACAGATCGCTTCGCAAAATAGAAAATTTTCAAAAGCTGAGTCCGCGTCCATGGGCATGCTCGGGCAAACGTGGATGCAGATTCCAGCTTTCCTATCCGAGATTGGATTGCATTGGAAAACCCTCCACTCTACTTAGGTCGTATGAATACACTATAAACATGTTTTTACACAAATTTGGAGGGAGAGACACTACTTTATCATTAAAAAACAACCTTGGAGGAAATAATACGCTGGGAGTAAGGAGGAAGATTCAGCCACAAGTTTTCCCTTTCTTCTTTGTTTTTTATTGTTGGTTATGATTTTTAATATTGGATTTTTACATAATATTATGATTATCTAATTTCACATCTATGGTTTTGATGGAACCTTTTAAAGGATGAATTCTTGATATGTTTTAATATATTTACCCTTTGAATTTCTTTACTTATTCAACTATATGCTTATTTTAGTTAATTGAATGGTCATCAATTGACTGTGTCTATTTATTATGTATTGCTTGGAAAAGGGTACATATTTAGGTAGTTGTTAAACAACGTCACTCCTAAAGTATGTGAGTAATCAATACGGCAGGTTTAAAGGTGCGTTTAGGAATAACAAAGCCTTAACGCGGGCATAGTGAGCAGTAAGATAATGCGAGCTAGCGTAGTTCGGGAGAATATGTCTAGCAAATTATTGTAATCGCTCATAAGAGAATTACGGAAATTGAAGTTCTCACGATCAGTATATAAATATTAGGCAAAATTATAGAAGACATAACAGGAAGGATTATGACAACTGAGAAACTCATAACTCTAGACCTCCTTAATCTTGTCTCCAACCCTTAGTATCTCTAGTTGTTAATTTTTCTATTTTAATTTACTAGTTAATTAGTTAGACAAAAGAATCTTAATATTTATAACTTAGGAATTGTTCGAGCGTGTCTTCTTAGTGATAGTGAATAGTTGTAGCTAAATCTTAGTTCTCTATGATCGTCTCCGAACTCTTAGACCGGATTATATTTGTAACAACCGCGTAGTCTCTTTGACAAGGCATAATTGGGCGTGACCAGTATGTGCAAAAATATGGCGATGAATTATTGATTTTGGATTTTAAGTGGTATTTTTTGAGTAAAGACCTTTTTGAATTACGTATCACTGTTGAGTTGGTGTATGGTAGGAGATGTATCTATGTGCATTCATGTATACTAATCTCTCTCTCTCTAGATACATATATATATATATATATATATATATATATATATATATATATATATAT
>ML407222.1:0-59566 GCA_005239525.1 Nicotiana knightiana | reverse complement strand
CTATTTGATTTGGAGGTTCCTATGATGATTTGGCTGTTTTTGTCGAAAGTTGGCATTTGAAGGTTTAGAAATTTCATAAGTTTGACCATGGGTTGGCTTTGAGACTATTGCGTTCGGATTGTTGTTCTAGGAGTGAAATAGGTTCATTTTGTCATTTGAAACTTGTGTGCAAAGTTTGGTCGCATGCCGAGTTGGGTTGGTATGAATCAGACATTTGGTTGTGAATATTGAAGTTCTTGAGTTTTAAAGCTTGCATGATGCGTTTTGGTGTTCATGTAATTTTTATATTTGGAGCTTGCGAGCGAGTTCGTATGAGGTTTACATACTTGTGTGGATATTTGGTGTTGGGCTCGAGCGGGCTCGTGTCACGCCCCAACCTCGGGGAGCGCGATCGACGCTCAACCAAGTGGATCCAGTAGAGCAAACTTGTTAGACCCTTTCTACCCTACTCACTTATGATCCAGAGAAGGCATGCTATCATTAATTAGACAGTAGAAAGTTCATATATATACATCACTAAATCATTTCATTTTGTTACATCATTGTTAAGTTGCAAAATACAAACATTCTTATGATTGAGTGGAACAAGGGTCCAAAACACAACATAATTTGTTTGACCTTTGTAGCACCCAGATACAACCCACATAGTGTCTGCGGAGCCTCTAAAGATACAAAAGACTGTAAAGATAGTGCCGGCAACCAGGCCCTGACTATACCTCAAAAAGTGACAACAATATAACAAAAGATACAATACATGACCCCGGAATGGAGTGGGGTTCACCGAGTCCGCTTGGAAGAGGATGCACCACTATTTGTGATCAACACTATCTTCTATAGAACCACCTGCATCCATTTAAAGATGCAGTGCCCCCGAAAGAAGAGAAGTTAGTACTGTCGAATAGTACTAGTATGAAAACCAATAGAATGAATAGTAATAAAGGGAAACAGTCAAGAAAGCAATATGAGCTTCAAATAACACTGAAAAATCAAGTTAAGGATCACATAGATTTTCAAGTCAATTTCCATGTTATTAGGTTGGGTGGTCTTTAGTGCCAATATGCCACAATCCACAATACCATCGTGTTCTTACACGGAGTCCGATCTCGACCATTCCTAGCCTGCCGTTACACATTCATCAATAACCCTCATAATTGTCATTTAAGAGGGGCTTGATCCTAGGACCTTGTTCCCTAGGTGCAGTTATAAATAATGCTTCAACATCCATTGTAAGAGAGACGAATTTCTGAATAACTTGTTCTATACATTATGCTAAGCTCAATTATACTTTATTTCATGTCTATTTATATTCTTATTGCTGCCTTCAGAAGCCCTACTCCCGAAACCAAGCTATTTGCTGTCTTATCTCAATTTTAACGCTAAGTCTTGCATTTTATTTAATTTATTTATCCATTTGGGATCAAATCTATTCGCTTGTCTATAAACCACGTTAAAAATTCTACTATACCATTTTACAGGTAAACAATAACACCTCTACGACCAAATAACAAATGTAACGACCTGGCCGGTTGTTTTGCATATTTGAGCCACATTTCCCTATTTTATGGTCCCCGCGTGCTTAGTTGTTGTTTTGTGACTTTCGGAGATGGTTGATTTAGTTTCAGAAGATTTTGGGGGTGATTTGGAACACTTAACTCTATTGTGGGAATCTTAAGTTAAAGAGTTGACCAAGGTTTTACTTTTATATCAACGACCTCAGATTGGTATTTGATCGTTCCAGTAGGTTTATACGATGAATTTGGAATTAGGTCTATTTGATTTGGAGGTTCCTATGATGATTTGGCTGTTTTTGTCGAAAGTTGGCATTTGAAGGCTTAGAAATTTCATAAGTTTGACCATGGGTTGGCTTTGNCCCTCATAATTGTCATTTAAGAGGGGCTTGATCCTAGGACCTTGTTCCCTAGGTGCAGTTATAAATAATGCTTCAACATCCATTGTAAGAGAGACGAATTTCTGAATAACTTGTTCTATACATTATGTTAAGCTCAATTATACTTTATTTCATGTCTATTTATATTCTTATTGCTGCCTTCAGAAGCCCTACTCCCGAAACCAAGCTATTTGTTGTCTTATCTCAATTTTAACGTTAAGTCTTGCATTTTATTTATCATTTTGGGATCAAATCTATTCGCTTGTCTATAAACCACGTTAAAAATTCAACTATACCGTTTTACAGGTAAACAATAACACCTCTACGACCAAATAACAAATGTAACGACCTGGCCGGTTGTTTTGCATATTTGAGCCACATTTCCCTATTTTATGGTCCCCGCGTGCTTAGTTGTTGTTTTGTGACTTTCGGAGATGGTTGATTTAGTTTCAGAAGATTTTGGGGGTGATTTGGAACACTTAACTCTATTGTGGGAATCTTAAGTTAAAGAGTTGACCAAGGTTTTACTTTTATATCAACGACCTCAGATTGGTATTTGATCGTTCCAGTAGGTTTATACGATGAATTTGGAATTAGGTCTATTTGATTTGGAGGTTCCTATGATGATTTGGCTGTTTTTGTCGAAAGTTGGCATTTGAAGGCTTAGAAATTTCATAAGTTTGACCATGGGTTGGCTTTGAGACTATTGCATTCGGATTGTTGTTCTAGATGTGAAATAGGTCCGTTTTGTCATTTGAAACTTGTGTGCAAAGTTTGATCGCATTCCGAGTTAGGTTGGTAAGAATCAAACAGTTGGTTGTGAATATTGAAGTTCTTGAGTTTTAAAGCTTGCATGATTCATTTTGGTGTTTATGTAATTTTTATATTTGGAGCTTGCGAGCGAGTTCGTATGAGGTTTATGTACTTGTGTGGATGTTTGGTGTTGGGCTCGAGGGGGCTCGTGTCACGCCCCAACCTCCAGGAGCGTGATCGACGCACAACCGAGTGGACCCGGTAGAGCAAACTTGTTAGACACTTTCTACCCGACTCACTTATGATCCAGAGAAGGCATGTTTTCATTAATTAGACAGTGGAAAGTTCATATATATACATCACTAAATCATTTCATTTTTTTACATCATTTTTAAGTTACAAAATACACACATTCTTATGATTGAGTGGAACAAGGGTCCAAAACACAACATAATCTGTTTGACCTTTGTAGCACCCAGATACAATCCACATAGTGTCTGCGGAGCCTCTAAAGATACAAAAGAGTGTAAAGATAGTGCCGGCAACAAGTCCCCGACTATACCTCAAAAGGTGACAACAATATAACAAAATATACAATACATGACCCCAGAATTAAGTGGGGCTCACCGAGTCCGCTGGGAAGAGGATGCACCACTATCTGTGATCAACACTGCCTGTTATAGAACCACTGCATCCATTTAAAGATGCAATGGCCCCCGAAAAAGGGAAGTTAGTACTGTCAAATTGTACTAGTATAAAAACTAAACACCATCTTAATAGAATGAATAATTATACAGGGAAACGGTCAAAAAAGCAATATGAGCTTCAAATAACACTAAAACATCAAGTTAAGGATCATATAGATTTTCAAGTCAATTTCCACGTTATTAGGTCGGGTGGTCTTTAGTGCCAATCTGCCACAATCCACAATACCACCGTGTTCTTACACGGAGCCTGATCTCGACCCGATTTGCTAGGTCATCCCATTTGATACATTAACCATATCTACAATTTCAATTATCATTTCCAGCACAATTACCACCATGTGTGCGGTATGGCATCCGATCATGGCCTGATCGGCTAGGCCATCTAATTCAAGACATCAACCATATTCAATCAATCATCTCACTTCATATTTCCTTCCCATCTTTTCAATACATTGGCACGATTGGCCTCAATTATAAAGTCATTCATGACACTTGGCCATATTTCATAATTCAAGTTTCTGTTTTTCACATTCAAATATCATTATCATCAACAACAATAAGGCCTATCATGTAAGGCATTATTACACATATAGCCAAACTTGGGAATCTTAAGCACATAGAGGCTTTTCACGCAATTCGACATAACAACCTTTATTCAATTTTCTTCACATGAGGTCTTAGCATTTCTATCACATATTTCACATTTTGGACACAACCTCACAAGGCAAGATGACATGAAGAAGCATTTAAAATAGACATTTAACATATGTCCTTCTACACAACACATTAGGAAAATCAATTCTATAATGATCAACATGGGGACTTACACCAATCACACGAACACCAGGGGATTCAATTCTAGCAAGAAGGGGGTTTAGCGAACATACCTTAATTGAGCTCTCTTATAATCTAAAATATTCCGGGAATCTTAGCAACACCAATATATTTTAAAAATATAACAAATTGAACTAAAATTAGGGAAATGATCATGGTTCTTGCTCATTGGAGCATTTTATCAACCACCAAGAATGCATTAAGGTTTTAAGGCCCTTTTATGAAAGACTTCACCATTTCACATCCTATTCTTTATTATATTTAACTCACAACCTCCCCTCATACTTTAAGAGTACATGCATGCAAGATATCCACCCCATACCCAATAATTGTCTTTCTAATTATCCCCCTTTTTACTAAATTTTCGAAATTAAAAGATAGGGTATAGATTCTTACCTTCAATATGAAGACCTTCTTGATAATATTCAAAGATTGAGCAAGAATTGTTGGATTTTAGTGTGAAAGTTATTTTCTCACTCTAAGAACTCTCTCTCTCTCACTTTAAAATATCAGTAATAAGATCAAAAATGGTCTATGTGATGTGTTTTAACGGAATAGGGTCGAGTTTAAAAACCCCAAAAATGAATCCACGGGACAGGATCTGCAGTCGCATATGCGACCGTATAATGATTCTGCAGTCCGCGAAATGACCGTGAAAGATGGCCCTGGGAACTGAGTTAGCCTGCTTCACTCTGACGCTGTTATGTGGCCCGCAGACCTGTTCTGCGGTCGCATAATGCGCTGCAAAATCTCCCTCCACAAAAGTATAAGGGTGATTATGCGACCAAAGTGCGGCCCGCGAAATGGTTATGCGGTCGCATAATTGGCCACCAAATTGACCTAAAAAACTGCTTCACTCTATGGCCATTCTGCGGCCTCCAGAATGATTATGCAGCCGCATACTGAGCCGTAGAAATACCTAATTTTCCAAAAATATTTCCTTCAACTACCCAGCGTACTGTTCAATCCAAAAAGTCCGAACCGTGGCGAGCTTCTACTACTATTAACCTCTACGCCTACTTCGGCACCACGAAACCCCGATTTTTAGGAAAACTTTTGCGGCGCCTTACAGCTCGGATGTTTGGTTTTGGAGACATTTTAGTTGTGCTGGTTCTATAGGCCTCACATTTGCAAATGCCTGCGCATATTTGCGGAGGGTCTCAATTGCGAACACTTATCGCACTTGTGACATTTGCTGGCAATAGGAGCTTCACAATTGCGAAGTTGGGGGGTTGCATTTGTGATATATACTGGGCCAGGCTGGGTTCGAATTTGCAAGTACAATGTTGCATTTGCAGAGGTCACATTTGTGACCAGAAAGAGGTCGCATTTTAGAACCTATGGTCGCAAATGCGACATCTGCAGCTGATTAATAGCTAAGTATTTTGGGACTTTGACCCATTTTATCATATTTTGAACCCTAGACTCCTCGAGGGGCGATATTTGAAGAGGATTTTCATACAAATCTACTGGGTAAGTGATGTTCACCTGATTTTGATATTATATATTTATTTATCATGGATATTTACACCAAAAATCATAGGATTTGGAAGGAAGTTTTGGGAATTATTTACTATATTTTGGAAAAATAAAACTGGGGAGTTGAGAGTCTATTTGGACTCGGTTTTGGAAACTAATCACATATGTAGACTCGTGGGATTATGGGTGGTCGGGATCTACCACTTGACTCGAGTTTTGACCGTGTGGGCCCGAGGTTGTCTCTTGGAAATTGAGTAAAGATTGGGACTTTATTGTTTGTGATTGATTTCTTTTGCATTGTTTGATGTTATTGAGTCGTTTTTGACTAGTGAGTATCATATGACTTGAACCTCATCACTAATTCACCGAGGTTAGTCTTGATACTTAATGGATATTAATTGTGGTGTACTCATACTATGGTTCTGTACATCTTAGTGCAAATCCATGTGTTGGAGGCAGCGGACCTAGGGAGTAAGAGCAATCATTGATCGCGGAAATTCAAGGTAGGGTTGCATGAACGTCGCAGTCCCTTGGAGTCTTATCCTTTATGTGGATACTATTAATTTTGTACTCAAACAATGTTGCATTTTGAGATATTCTTATGTATTCAGTTAGAGCTCAGAACTCTATACTACCTAGTTCTAGGGATGCTGGATTGTGTTTTCTATGTATTGGATTATTTTAATGTTATTTCTATTGTTATATTAAATTCAGTCTTATTACATCTTATTTAGGTGTTTTAATTGTTGTTAAGTGATTGGTTTACCTAGTCTTAAAGATTAGGTATCATCACGACCCCTAAGGTGGGATTTGGGTTGTGACATCCAATTCTTATTTGTATTTGCAGAGGCCGTTTGGCCCTTTCTCTTTTAATAATTCACTTTCTTTAACCTAACTGTGATAATTAATGTGATAAATAAGATGGTCCCTCGATAACTGTGAATGTGGCCTAAACAACTCAGTCATTAATAACCCATTAACACTTTGATCAATTACATATTAACTATTGATCAATTAATAAATACCTTTTGCCTTGCTAAATCTTAGTTGTAAACTAATGAGACCATGGCATATAGTCATTTAAGCATGCCAAATCAAATCAAATACCAACAAGATAAAGTTGTATACGACCAAAACCGGGGAAGTCAGATCTTAGAGCCTCTATGACATCCCAAACCCTGTTTTGAGGGGCTCGAAGCACAGTCTGAGGCTCGACTCCAAAGTACTCCCCTCGAGAGAGCATATCGAGGACTAATCAGCATACCTCGAGGCAGTATAAAAATTGATGACCGTCATGGAAAGGCGAAAAATTCCCAAGGGAACGTGGTTAGAGCTGACAAGGTCTGCAAGAATAGTACAAGTTCATATTGAGCCATTATACAGATGTACCAGTAGCATTTCCTTGTCATGATTAGACATGTATTATGTTGGGATTCCCCCTCCTATATAAAGGGGACCCCCGTTATTTTGTAACATACATGAATATTCAATATAATAGAACATTCTCTGCTTTTCTTGCCTAGACGTGCTCAAAAATTACCCTATAGATTTATTGCTCTTTATTTATTGCATTCATTTTATTGTTCATTAACGACTGCCGAAGGCTACCCTTGAGGCCCGATACTACCGAGTTCGAGGTCACCAGTCTTGTGACCGTATTGGTTTGCTTATCAATTCTCTATTACTTACACTTAGCGTTTCCTTACCTAACGACTAGTATTAGAACAAATCACGTATTAAGAACCATAAATCAAATATAATTGTTAATACCATTTTCAAGGTCGACAGTTTGGCGCCAACCGTAGGGCTAAAAATAATAGTGATTGTTTTAGTGTTGGTTTTCTGAAAACACAAGTTATTCTTCACACTTTTTCTTGTCCAAGAGTCTTTGGTCTCAGGTCCAAAATGTCTAACTCAGTAAATGCACATGAAAACAATGGCCTTGAGTCCCATGGAGAGAACAATGCAGTGGCCCCAACCACCGGTGTACCACTGCAGAATCCTGGGGTAGGACCAGTACCACTCCCCGTGGATGTAGCCTCACGCAATGCCTTGCATATTGATACAGGCACCGATACCGATGGAAGTGTGCGCGTGGGTGACCAACACGAAGCGCAAGGAACACAAGCTCAGGAAGAAAGAGAAGTCAGCCTACAGGTCATTTTTGAAATGTTACAAGCACACAAATGGCCATAGCTCAGTTGCAAAGTCAGCAGAAGACCCCAAGCATAGCAGGACTAGAAGCAGCTCCTCGAGTGGAGCAAACACTGGGAAAATGAGCAACAATGTGTCAGGGAAAGACCCTACTGTTATGAAAATGCTCGAGGACCTTACTAAAAGGATTGAATCAGGAGAAAAGAAGATAGAGGCCAACGACAAAAAAATAGAAACCTATAACTCGAGGGTCAATCAGATCCCGGGAGCACCTCCTATCTTGAAGGGGATAGATTCGAAGAAGTTCGCACAGAAACCATTTCCATCGAGTGTGACTCCGAAGCCCATTCCGAAGAAGTTCAGGATGCCCGATATCTCGAAGTACAACGGGACCACGGACCCCAATGAGCATATTACCACTTACACATGTGGTATAAAAGGGAATGACTTGAAGGATGAGGAGATCGAGTCCGTCTTATTGAAATTTTTTGGAGAAACACCGTCGAAGGGGGCCATGATGTGGTAGAAGAACCTACCCCTAAAATCAATAGATTTGTTTCCCATGTTGGCAGACTCTTTTGTGAAGGCACATGCTGGTGCCATTAAGGTTGCCACATGAAAGTCCGATGTCTTCAAAATCAAACAAAGAGAGAACGAGATGTTAAGGGAGTTCGTATCTCATTTTCACATGGAGCGAATGGAGTTACCACCAGTCTCTGATGATTGGGCAATGCAGGATTTCACCCAGGGCTTGAACGAACGAAGCTCGATAGCTTCGAGGCAGCTGAAGCAAAATTTGATCAAATATCCCACCGTAACTTGGGTGGATGTCCACAATAGGTACCAATCCAAAATAAGGGTCGAGGACGACCAATTGTGATCCCCCTCGGGTTCAGTGTACCCAAGCAGGATATTTGCTAAAGAATATAGAAATCTAGAAAGAGAGCCGGGGCCGAGAAAGGAGAGATATCAACCATATGTCAGAGATCGAAGAAACAGTTCGAGACGGGACATACCTCTAAATGATCAAGGGACGAATCGAGGCAGAAATTCCTGGGGACTTATGAGCAAGACCGGGTTCGACAGGCAGTCGAGACCAATGGAGGCACCCAGGTTGTCGGAATATAACTTTAACATCGATGACTTGGATGTCATATCAGCCATAGGTAAAATCAAGGATACCAGGTGGCCGAAGTCCGTGCAGTCAGATCCTTCCCAAAGGAACTCCAACTTAATATGCAAATACCACAGCGTTCATGGTCATAGGACTGAGGATTGTAGACAACTTCGAGAAGAGGTAGCCTGATTGATCAGCAAAGGGAACCTTTGAGAGTTCTTCAGTGACCGAGCTAAGAATCAATTTCGAGAAAGAGAGGCAAACAGGAAAAACGAACAGGAAGAACCGCAACATATCATTCATATGGTTGCTAGAGGAGTCGACGTCCCGCAGGGGTCCGTGTTCGAATGGAAAAAAATATCCATCACCAGGGATAAGCGAATTCGGAGTTACATACCCGAGGATGCTATTACGTTCGGTGAAGAAGATGTCAAGGTCTTGTCTCAGCCTCACAATGTGCACTGGTAATTTCTTTCCTTCTGAATAAAGTTCAAATTAAACGTGTGCTCGTGGATCCAGGTAGTTCGGCCAACATAATCAGGTTGAAAGTGGTGGAGCAGCTCAGACTGCTCAATCAAATCACACCCGCCTCTCGAGTCCTCAATAGATTCAACATGGCGAGTGAGACAACGAAGGGGGAAATCATCCTCCCAGCGAACGTGGTACAATTCAAGATACCAAGTTTCATGTCATCGAAGGTGATATGAGGTACAATGCCTTAATTGGAAGGACGTGGATACATAGCGTGAGGGAAATGCCATCAACTCTTCATCAAATGATGAATTTCCCAACAACATAGGGTGTGAAGACGGTGTATGGAGAGCAACATGCAGCAAAAGAGATGTCGCGGTACACGACATGACATCAACATCGACATCTTCTGCTTCGGAGAAGTCAAAAGACAAGCAGATATCCGAGGGGCGAGCGACATGTGAACAATTGATGGAGGATGATCAAGAAGACTTCATCACTCCTCGAGCCTTCGTTGCCCCCGAAGAATCGGACGCAACATAGTCGACGGTCGAAGAACTTGAACAGGCTGTCTTGATCGAGCATCTTCCAGACCGAAAGGTATACCTGGGAACGGGATTAACCCCCGAACTCAGGAGAAAACTCATTCAATTCCTTATTAATAACATTGATTGCTTCGCTTGGTCCCATTTAGACATGACAGGGATCCCACTGGAAGTAAACACCCATCGACTAAGTGTCGACCCCAGGTTCAAACCGGTGAAGCAAAAAAGGAGGCCTCAGTCCGAGGTAAAACATACATTCATCAAAGATGAGGTAACAAAACTCCTCAAAATAGGATCCATTAGGGAGGTGAAATATTCAGAATGGTTAGCTAATGTAGTAGTAGTCCCCAAAAAAGGAAATAAGTTAAGAATGTGCGTGGATTACAAAGACCTGAACAAAGCATGCCTTAAGGACTCATTCCCATTGCCAAACATCGATCTCTTGATCGATGCTACGGCCGGCCACGAGATCCTTACATTTCTCGATGCCTACTCCGGGTACAATCAAATCCAAATGAACCCAGGGAACCAGGAAAAGACTTTGTTCATCATGAAGTATGGTACATATTGTTATAATTCCTAGTTAATAAGATGTTCGAGAATCAAATAGGCAAATCTATGGAAGTTTACATTGACGACATGCTAGTTAAGTGCCTGCGCGCAGAGGACCATTTAACTCATTTGCAGGAAATATTCGACATCCTTAGAAACAACATGAAGATAAACCCCAAAAAGTGCACCTTTGGAGTCAGATCGGGTAAATTTTTGGGCTTCATGGTGTCGAATTGGGCAATCCAGATCAATCCCGACAAAATGGCCATTGAAGAAATCACCGTGGTAAACAACGTGAAAGCGGCACAATGGCTGACCGGGAGGATAGCGGCCCTAGGCCGATTCATCTCGAGGTCATCAAATCGGAGCCATCACTTCTTCTCCCTACTCAAGAAGAAAATCAATTTCGAGTGGACCCCAGAATGCCAACACGCCTTGGAAGAATTGAAGCGGTAAACCAAATGAAGGGAAGCTTCGAAGTTCGAGAGGATAGAATGCAAAGATACTTAGACAAGCTTCAAGTTACGTTGCATTGCTTTAAAGAATGGACCCTTATCCACATACCTCAAGAACAAAATAGTGAGGCAGATGCACTCGCAAACTTGGGATCGTCTGTTGAAGAATATGACATACTCCCGGGGACTGTTGTGCAACTATCCAAATTAGTGACCGAAGAAGGCCATGCCGAAGTCAACTCAACGAGCCTAACATGGGATTGGAGGAACAAGTACATTCAATACTTGAAACATGGTAAGCTCCCCCGGATCCAAAGGAATCGAGGGCCATTCGAGCTAAGGCAACCCGATTTTCACTCGGCGAGAATGGAACACTGTACAGAAGGACCTTCGACGGGCCACTAGCAGTATGCTTGGGACCGGGGGACACCGACTGTGTGCTACGAGAAATCCATGAAGGCTCTTGTGGCAACCAATCCGGAGCCGACTCCTTGGTTCGAAAGGTAATCAGAGCAGGATACTACTGGGATAGCATGGAAAAAGACACCAAGGAATTTGTTCGAAGATGTGCCAAATGCCAAAGATTTGCACCGATGATTCATCAACTCGGTGAACAACTACACTCGATTCTGTCCCTATGGCCATTCATGAAATGGGGAATAGACATCGTCGGTCCCCTACCAACGGCGCCAGGTAAAGCTAGATTTATCTTATTTATGACTGACTACTTCTCAAAATGGGTAGAAGCGCAGGCCTTCGAAAAGATAAGAGAAAAGGAATTCATCAACTTCATATGGGACCACATCATATGATGATTCAGGATCCCCTCCGAGATTACATGTGACAATGGTAAGCAGTTCATCGGAAGTAAAGTGACAGATTTCCTCAAGGATCATAAAATCAAAAGGATCCTATAAATGCCCAAACACCCAAGTGTGAACGGTCAGGCCGAGTCCACAAACAAAACTATTATTCAAAACCTAAAGAAGAGGTTAGAGAATAAAAGGGAAAATGGAGAGAAGTGCTGCCCGAAGTACTTTGGGCATATCGAACAACTCCAAAGTCAAGCACAGGAGAGACACCGTTCTCCTTGGTATGTGGGTCCAAGGCATTGATACCGGTCAAGGTTAGAGAACCAAGTGCCAGATTCCAGAACGCCTCCGAGGACTCAAACAACGAGGCCATGAACACCGCCCTCGAGTTACTAGATGAAAAGTGCGAAGCCGCGTTAGTCCAAATGGCCGCTCAAAAGAAAAGGAACGAAAGATACTACAACAGAAGAACAAACCTCCGATACTTCCGGGTCGGGGACTTAGTGCTAAGAAAAGTCACCCTCAATACTCGAAACCCAAATGAATGGAAGCTAGGCCCTAGCTGGGAAGGACCGTACCGCGTCCTCGGAGTAGTAGGCAAAGGATCCTACAAAGTTAGCACCTTGGAAGGCGAGAAAATGCCAAGTAACTAGAACATATCAATGCTCAAATGCTATTATTGCTAAGGTATAACCTTCTCCCTTTTCATTTGTATGTTCCACACTGACCTTTTGTAGATGTTCGATTGAGAAATAGGGGCATCCATCAACTCGAAGACCTTGGGGTTTAAAGCATACGTGGCACTCTTTTTCCCTTAGATTGGGTTTTATCTCAAATGGGTTTTACCGGCAAGGTTTTTAATGAGGCAACATCTATATGCTACCTAAGGAAAACTCAACAAATATTCAAGGCTTATTTTCAATAAACCTCGAATACTGGGGGGCATCACCCTTGGAGGTTACCCTTTCGAAGAAAGCAAGTTATGCCGAAGAAGGCCTTGACTGACCAATGTTGTAATGGACCAAACGGTCAAACAAACCGTGTCCATGTAGAATAGTCGAGCCCCCGAAGGCAACATGTACGCATGTATCAAGTATTCAAAGAAGAATTCTTATTCATCAAAATACTTTGTGCCTCAAAAGAAGTTTACTATTCTCATGAAACGGCTCAAGGGCCAAATACTCTCGAACACTCGAGGACTATCATCAACAGTTAGCTCATTGAGTCGTCAACGAATCAAACCCGTAAGACCTCAACGAGGAAACTTCAAGCTAGTAAGACCTCGATGAGGCAACATCGAATATGTATGACCTAAATGAGGAAACTTCGAGCTCGCAAGACCTCACTGAGGCAACATCAAATCTTTAAGACCTCAACGAGGCATGCCCAAATTTACAAGACCATAAAAAGGCATAACCCCGATATTACGGCTAAGGCTATATATTCGAACTTGTAAGACCCCTAAAAAGGCATACCCTCGATGTAGACACCGATGTCATCTCACCCGGGGACTAAAGGCTACGACCAAACATAAAGACTACGGTCATATTAAAAGGCTACAGCTAAACTAATGCGTCTCGGAGACATCCGACTGCCGCCATAAAACTAAAGGCCTTCAAATACTTCGAAAATATTTCGAAAAGAATCGGTTAATCAGGCTACCCTCGGAATATGCAAAGGAGCTTCGATAATATCAACTCCGAACAATGAAAAGCTTCGAAACAATCATCCTTCAACGAAAAGGCTTCGAAAAATCAACCTCCGATAAAAACTCACGAGGTACTCAATTATCGTCACATATCGACTTATAATCGAGGTTCTTGTTCGAGCCATCGAAGAGTCGGACGAACACAACACATGCCAAGGCATAACCAAAATTCTAAAAGCCTTCAGCCAAAAAGGGGGAAAACTACAGCCATATTAGAGGTATAATCGACCCAATCTAAAGAGCCTAAGGGCCAATCTAACGAGCCTAAGGTCCAGTTTGTAAGACCTCAATAAGGCGACATCACACTGGTAAAACCTTAAAAAGGCATAACCCCGATATCGAGGCCAAGTCCATAATATCGAACTTATAAGACCCCTAAAAGGGTGTACCCTCCATAGGAAGGCCGAGGTCATCTCGCTCGGGGACTAATCATAAGACCTCGATGAGGCAAAATCGAGCTTACATAACCTCGGCGACAAGCATAAGAATTTACTCCAAAAAAGTAGAGGAAAGATGGGAAGCGAGGAAAAGCAAAGATTCTTTCATATATAATAAACGTTCACAAAACATATTCACAAAGCTCACGATTGGAGCCATTACACAAAATATAAACAAATAGAGGCCTAATCTATCATTACGGTCACTTGATCGGATGAAGTCCCTTCAGGAATAGTGCCTTCAACGGTTTGTCCCTCGGCCTTCTGGTCATCAACGGCTTCCTTCCCCTCGGGGACTTTGTCTTCAACTTCATCATCTTCTGAGCCACTGGCTGAATCATCATCACAATTAAGCAGAGCTGTCGCTTCCTCTTCTAGGGCCCTGTCACGACCCAAACCGATGGGCCGCGACAGGCACTCTGTACCTTACTCGAACGAGTACCAACGTAACGTATCTTTATTATTACATCATCATATACATGTGACATACGGGCCTAATAGGCCAACATAATCATTTACAAACTCAAAACATAGGCCGACAAGGCCGTATAATATTTCACGTATACGACATATGTCTACAAGCCTCTAAGAGTACATAAATGTCATAAAGGTCGGGATAGAGTCCCGCCATACCAAACAATACCCGTCTAAATCATACTGACCAAACAAGTGACTCCGAAGCAAATGGAGCACACCAACATCTTTCACTGAGCTGATAGCCTACTTGGAGGGCTCTCGACCTGTCTATCAGGACATGCGGGCATGAAACGCAGCGTCCCCAGGCAAAAGGGACGTCAGTACCGAGTATGTAAGGCACATAATGTACATAAGAGACATGGAAGAAATATAGAGTACATGACTCAACCTGTAAGTCTGAATAACTTTGTAAATCATAAATCACTTTTAGCATCATGAATATGCGTATGAATGTCATGTCGTGCATAGGTATATCTTTCATAACATCATCAGCCTCTGAGGGCATCCCATCATATCATATCGGCCACTGTGGGAAAAATCATCATCGTATACCAACTGATCAGGTGGTGGTACGTATATAGTGCCATAACCTTTCCCATATCCCATATACATATATATATATATACATACATATATACGCGTATATAACGCCGTTTGAATATACATACATATATTCGCGTATATAACGCCGTTTGAATCATATTTCAGTCACCGTGGGCAACATCATCATCATATACCAGCTAATCAGGTGGTGGTGCGTATATAACACCGTAACCTTTTCCCATATCCCATATACATATATTTACATATATACGCGTATATAACGTCATCTGGTCATGGGTCAATGCACATGAATGCAATGCATGAAAAGTACGTTAATAAAATCTTTCGGAGCTTCATAAGGCCATTTTTCCTTTGAGTAATATCATAAAGTAAACTCTTTTCAACTTTCGTATTTTTCTGAGACCCATGAACAGATGATAAAATATTATGACACATGGAAATTCAAGAACATAGATATCTCCAATACTTCTATGAATATAGTCATTTATGGAATTTGTGCATTTGCATGTTTCGTTCGTATCACATAGATCATGCCAAAATAAAGAAGGGATAGCCTTAACATACCTGGAATAGGAACAACTCCTTATAATTATCCCGTTGGAAATATTCGTGGATTGAATTTATAACCCAAAAATTGGATTTAAGCTTCTGTGTTTTGAAATTGAGGAATGAAATCTTGTTTTGATTTGTTGAACTTTGGACGAAATTTCTTCAAATGAATCTTTTGTTTTAAAATGAAATGCTTCTCATGAATAGGATTTACAAATCTTATCAAGACTTTAACTTAAGTCATTATTTGGTTATTACATAGTAGCCATCTGGCAAAGTGACCAAGAGTCATCCTTTGCCATTGTGGCTTTATGCCACGTGGAAGGGTGGGTTAAGATTATTAATCTTTACCCACTTATTAGTTATCCAGTAATTAATTAATTACCCGAATAATTTAAAAATTATCCCAAATTACTCAAAATTCTACTTATTTTTAATATACTTTATACATCGTACTACCGTGGTCCTTGCATGGTACTAGTCTATAATTATCGGGTATTATCGCTCGACCTGTATTTTATCCCAAAATGCCAAACTTGGACAAAATTCATTTTCTTTGAATTGCTCCCCCTTTCACCTTCATGAATTTACTAATCGCTTGTGAAATAGCATAATCCTTATAATCTCCAAATAATCTTTTACTTGGACTGATATCAATTACCTTACAACAAATTTAACGTACATTACTGCAGGGTGCAACATCTTTGTAACTTATTACTGCGAAGCGTAACATGACAGTAATGTAGTACTACAGGGTGACATTGTCGTAATATAATACTGCGGGACGTAATATTGACTTAATATTGCGGGGTGTAACAGGCCCTTACTCTTTCGATCTCGGCAGAAAGATCGAAGCCCCCCGCATGTGCTTCCTCGAGAGCCTGCCTCTGAGATCTTAGTCGAGCATGATCAAAGGCTCGAGTCAGTTTGAGCTCAGCCTCTTCAGATATCCTCTTGGCTCGAGTATTGGCAGCAGCGACATCTTCCTGGTACGAGGATATAAGTACGTCGGCTTCGGACTTAGCCGTGGACACGTAACAGTCGATTTAGCATACATATGCTTATACTTATTACTTTCTGCCCTTACATCTCGAAGTTGATGCTCAGCCGAGGTTAGCTTCTCTCAGAGTGTATCTCTCTCAAAGGCCATCTCATCCATGCGCCGCTCGAGCCCGAGGATCTCAGTATCCTTTACTCTAAGCCTCTCCTGCATGAGGTCATCTTTATGCTTAAGCTGCAAAAACCAAGTTAAAATCACAAACAATCACAAAAAACATACAAAGACTGTATTACCTTCTCATCAAGGTCGTCCCGTTCTCGAGATACCATCTCTAAGCATGCTCGAAGGTCGTGCAGTTCCTCCTGCTTTTTGTCAAAAAGAGCTTTGAACTCCTCCGCCTCCGATGAGAGCCTCCTACGCTCCTCCTCATAGTAGGTCAACTCATCTTGAGACTTAGCGAAGGCCTGATATAAAGCACTCTGGCCTAAAAGCATAAAGGAAAGAAATCAGAAAAATAAGGGTCAAAACTCAAGGCATAGTCGTCGAAAGATTACCTGTTTGCAGAGCTTATTGACTTCCTCGAAAATGAGTGAGGCATTAAGATCAGGGATTTCTTCGACCCCGATAGAGTATCCCTTGAACGCATCCTTTTCCTCGAGGGATGCCCTCGCATCGGGGGTCTTCATATTACGGGCATCCTATATCTTCCCAGGAGAGTATGTCGGACCCGGCGGAGAGTCATCTATATTAACAACCACGACTGGATCGATCGGGGCCTCTTCTTGCTTGCGGGGAGCTACCGAACTTGGCTCCCCGAGTTCAGCTGTTGAATGCTCCTCGGCTCGGGAAATGTTTTGGCCATCGACCGGCTCAAGGACTTCATCTGACCCACCCTCGAGGATCTCTTCATCCCGAGGTGGGGCAGCACCGGCAACCTTTTGTTCAGAAGCCTTCGGTTCAACAGCCGTCGACTCCACAATCTTCGAAGCAGTCGTGCTTCCTCTTCCCCTGAGTACTAGCCGGTGGTCGTCTCTCTCTTCACCCTTAGCTCGAATGCCCTCTCACACTTCTTGAGTTAAGGTCGCTGAATCGACCTTAGACTTGTGAACTTTAGCCTTCTTCGGCTTCGGGGACTCAGTCGGTGATTTTCCCTTTCTCTTCTTTTCCTCAATGGGTTTTGGGGTATCTGCTTCCCCAGGCGGGGGTACCCTCATCAAAAAGGCCTCTCCTAGGCCTACACAAGCACAAAAAGTGAGAATACATTTTAGGGATATCCTTTTCAGGGAGTTCAAGCATGCCGGAAGTAAAACCTCACCATGGTTTTTGGTCTCCCATCGGGTCTTGGTCAGATCGCACCACACGCTCTAGCATATGGGCAGGTCAAATCAAGCCTGCGAACCCAGTCCGGGAGATCCTTGACCGCGCCAGGATACCACTTGATGGATGCTTCATCAAAGGAGGTTAGTTCGAAGGGAAGATGGTCTAAAAGAAAGGGAAAAATAACCAATTAACATGTTCACTTACGATTCATATTCCATTCCTCGGGGAATGACATCCTATTAGCATGGATCAGATCCGAGGTCCTAACTCGGACAAAACGGCTCATCAACCCTCCATCCTTTCCCTCGTCAATACTGGCGAAGAGGATATACGAAGCCCGACGTTGAAGCTTAATCAGGCCGCCTCGATAAAGTCGGGGGTTATACATCCTAATCAGATGGTCGAGGGTAAAAGGCATTCCCTCGACTATGTTTGAAAAATACCTAATCATATAAATGATGCTGCAGAATGATGGATAGATTTGACCGAGTGTCACACGGTATTGCCTACAGAAATCGAGGATTACAGGGTATATCGATGTCGAAGATAGTTCTCCCAGACCTAGGGTAAAAGGATATGTATACACACTGAGGAAACCGGCTTTATGTGTTGTTATGTACTCCTCACGAGAAGGGATCTCCATCTGTACCGCCTCCCCCCAATGACAGTCAGCCTTCACTTTCTCAGTGTCAATTACCAAGCTGATGTATCGGGACATGGGTTCGCATCGCCCCGGTTTCGAAGAAGGTTTGTCGACCTTGAAATCGAAGGACGTTTCACAAGGTCTTGGGATTCACTCCTCAATGCGAGGAGGCACTACTGCTTTTCTCTTAGACGAGCGTGACGATGAAGAGGTTTCTCCCTTCTGGGGAAAAGTCTTTGAAGTCTTGTCATTCTTGCTGCAAAAATCTCAGAAGAAGAATAAGTTGATTGAAAGATGAAGACGAGATGGAAGCAAGCGAAAGAGATGTTAGAGCTCTGAAGATATTGTGAAAAGTAAAGGTTCAGGGAATGAAGGATTGGTCTATTTGTAGGCATGAGTTATGCGTATTGGAGAAGGTGAAAGAACTATCAACCGCCGTTTTTGAATTATAGCCTTTCGAGACTCGTGCATGCGTGACTCTTGCACATCCTTTCTGTCACAACAATCACCGACTTCACGTGAATGACGTCATGATGGGGACATCGAAGTGTCATAGAATTCAAATCGTTTCTATCATTTCATTCTAAGAAATGCGGGAACTATCTATATACGGCCACAATCGGGGAAGTCCGGTCTTAGAGCCTCTATGACATCCCAAATCCGGTTTTGAGGGGCTCAAAGCATAGTCTCAGGCTCGACTCCGAAGTACTCCCCTCGAGAGATCATATCGAGGACTCATCACAACATACCTCGAGGAAGTATGAAAATCAATGACCGTCATGAAAAGGCGAGAAATTCCCAAGGGCACGTGGTTAGAGCTGACAAGGTCTGCAAGAATAGTACAAGTCCGTACTGAGCCATTATATAGCTGTACCAGTAGCATTTCCTTGTCATGATTAGACATGTATTATGTTGGGATTCTCCCCTCCTATATAAAGGGGACCCCTAGACGTGCTCAAAAATTACCCTATAGATTTATTGCTCTTCATTTATTGCATTAATTTTATTGTTCTTCACTTATTGTTCATTAACGACTGCCGAAGGCTACCCCGAGGTCCGATACTACCGAGTTCGAGGTCCCCAGTCTTGTGACCATATTGGTTTGCTTATCATTTCTCTATTACTTACACTTAGCATTTCCTTGCCTAACGACTAGTATTAGAAAAAATCATGTATTTTTAGAACCATAAAAAATATAATTGTTAATACCATTTTCAAGGTAAACAAAAGTCAAATATTGTCATGGTTCCAATTTCTCACCGTAGGATGTCATGATGGAACCTATATCTAAGACTAGGTAAGCCTAACATGCATAGAGAAATAGCGGAAGTAATACTAAAACCTCAAATTAAACCATTACACTATTATAATAAAACTCAACAGTACAATAGCCAATACTTTCCCAACAGCTGGTGGGATAGAGTCATAAGCTCTAGAACAAAGTACTAATAGTCTCGTAATACATTACTATTTTAAAACAAGAAATAAGAGTAGAATGTCTAAAATAGAAGGTGACTCTGAGGCCTGCGGACGTCGAGCAGGCATACCTTGAAGTCTCCAAAAATAGCTACTCAATCAACCTCTAGTGTCCGGTATAGGCAGATGTACGTGGATCTACACAAAAATATGCAGAAACATAGTATGAATACACCACAATAGTAGCCAGTAAGTATCAAACCTAACCTCGGTAGAGTAGTGACGAGGCCAAGTCAAGACACCTAATAGGACGTGATAAAATGATCAACTATATAATAACAAGAAGTAATAGAAAGAGGAGAAATGAATGATAATGAAGCAATTTAACAACGTAAACTAATGACAAAATTGTAGACATATAGACAATAAGAAGGAAGCAAATAATGGGAACCACAAATAATCAAATACGGACAAAACTGGTAAGGCAATGAAGATTAAAAACAACGAGAAACTGTTCAACCAATAACTCTTTTCAACATGAGATGCTCAACAAGAATCACAACCGAGGTACCGCCTCGTATTAACATTTCTCGATTTCAATCACAATCTTTCCTTATACCGCCGTGTGAACCTTACATTTAATTAGTTTTTGAAAATATTTTTCCCGAAATATCTACACGCACATTAGTCCACCTTATGTCGCCGCGTGGCTTCAAGTAATTCCTTTACTAGCAACACGCATATAAATTCTACATTTTTCCGCCACATGCATATTAACCCCTATCCTTATATCGTCGCATGCACATAAATATCACAACACAAAAACAACTCGCACCACAAGTGCCCATATGCCACGACTTTCCAAAAATTGACAATACCAATGTTCCCACAACAACTAGCCCATGGCTCAAACATAATGTGTACAAGAATCTCAACAATAACAAAATGATTGTAATTGCTCAACAAGAACAATATTTCAACAATTAACAACTTCATCTCAACGTGATAAACTTCATCACCAATAACTCAACAAGAAGATATTCCACGAAATAACAACTTCAAGTAAATGTAATCCAACAATTAAAAATGTAACAAGGCAATAAGGAAGGCAATAACTTCAACTAAGGCATTTAAGAGCAAATTATCAAGTAAGAGGTAAAACAAGTATTAATAAAGTCAAATACAACATGTAACGGTAGACTAACACATGTAAGAGTAGATTAACAATGAGAATTATAACATGATATGACAATTCAATTAAAGGCATAAAGAGTCTAAATAACCTGAACCGGTCAAATACCACATATAAATCGTGTACCCACTTGTCACCTTGCATACACAGCTTTCACATAACACAAATAGCATAATCAATCCCAAATCCTAAGGAGTAGTACCCCTACACAAAGTTAGGCAGGGTACTTACCTCAATTAGGCCAACTCAACCCTCAGAAATAGCTTTCCCCTAAAATTCGCCTCCACACGACTCAAATTTAACTAAAAGTGAAGCATGTCCCCATCACAAATGCGACACTTCTGTCGCAAATGCGAACTACCCAATTCCTAAAACTATTTGCATTAGCGACCAAGGTATCGCAATTGTGACACCTTATACCCCCTTCCAGTGTCGCAATTGCGATGCTGGTGTTCGTAATTGCGACACCTTAGGCATCAACACACCAGCAGTTCATATTTTCAGTCCAAACCATTCCGCGACATGTACGAAATTCATCCGAGTCCTCGAGTCTCCAAAAAAAAGCATCCACATAAGTCTAAAAATATCATACGAACTCGCTCGCGCGATAAAAACACAAAAATAATATCAAAAACTACGAATCGGACACCAAACACATGAATTTTAAAGTAAAGTTCAAGAACTTCTAGAATTGCAACTAAGCATACGAATCGTATCGAATCAGCTCCAAAGATACAAAATTTAGAAGTCAAGTTTTAAATAGAATAATGGACCTATTCCAAGTCCCAAACAAATTTCCAAACCCGATAGTAAAAAGTCAACCTACAGTCAAACTTCTAAACTTCAAATTGCCAATTTTTGGCAAAACAACACAAATCAACCTACGGACTTCGGATTCTATTTCGGGCATATGCCCAAGTCCAAAATAACGATACAAAGCTATTGGAGCTATCAAAATACCATTCAGAGGTCATTTTCAAAAAAGTCAAAGTTTGGTCAAGATTTCTAACTTAATTTTCTAAGTTAAGAACCAAAGGATCTAAGTCAACCCAAAATTTTCCCGGAATGAAACAATCAACCTCGCAACTCATAAAACCTAAATTACACATGTGTGAGGCATCAAAAGGGGAAACGAGACGCAATTACATAAAATGACCGCTCGGGTCGTTACAAATATCATAAAAAATTAATCTATTCATATAAATGATTCGCAAGAGAACCCAAAATGGCCAAAATCAAATGTTTACTAGTAAAAATAAACTCCTTTTGGTGGCTATGATGAAAATATGAGATCCAACTAGTGTTATAATTCTAACTCCTCTTCCTTTTGAATGAACTTCCCTACCTCTTGCTTTTTTCTCTCTCTTTTGGTTTGTAATTTTCTGCCATGAAATTTAATCAGTTTTACTATTTACTTTCCTTTTTTTTTTCTTCTTTTGGTTGGAGGAGCTAGTGGGATATATTGGGACTTTTGAAGGGTTTCTACGGGAAATGGAGAATTTAAATTTCCGTTTTGTGTATGGACATTTCTTCTATATTTTATTTTATTTTCTTTATTGTTTACAGTTATTATTATAAGGACACTTTAACTTTTGATTTCGTTAATTCGAAGTATACAAGTGAATATTTTGCATTTTTTGTGATTATAAAAGATTAAATAAAAATATAAAAGATCAAGAATCCATGAGGAATTTTGATAACATTCGTCATTTCTGTAAAAAGAAAAATGCTCATAAAATAGTACGTTTGGGTTAACTCATGCATTAATCCATATACTAGGATTAATTATTAAGAAGACAAGGTGAATTAAAAAAATAAATTTAATATTCAAATAAAATTACAGCAATCACATTTTATAATTGCTAATTATTATACAAATATAAACATTTAAATTATCTCTAGCTACATATGCGGACATGTTGGGCAGATTGTTGGGTTTTTGGCACAAGGTTTTTACCGTGCGATTGCGGTTGATATTATTATTCTATCGCAGTACGGAGCGATAAGGGTGGATATTGATATATCGGACTGATAAGGGTGAATATTTTCATGTTGAAGCGATAAGAGTGGATATTGATATTTCAGAGCGATAAGGGTGGATATTGCTATTGTGACAGGGCACAGAGCTATAAGAGTAGATGTTGCTATTGTGTCGGGGCATGGAGAAATAAGGGTGGATATTTCTATTGTGTCGGGTTACAGAGTGATAAGGTTGGATATTATTATTGAGACAAAAAACTGTGGGTACGAGGTGCCATATTTCTATGTTTCTATTTGATGAATTGTTGTCAAAACTAGAATTTTCTTGCGTTGAGTTGTTATCAAATGTTCTAAAGAGATTGTTGATAATGTTTTTTCATTACATATTCTATTGTCAGTTACTGATATATTTCGCAGGTTATTTGACTAGTGAGTTCTATACGGTAGAAATCGGGACTACCCGATTTCACTCTTTGGTCGAGATAGAAATGTCACGTCAAAGAGCTAGGACGTCGAGTCCATAATTGAAGCCTCTTTTCAGACCGAGGTCGACATCAATGATCGAGGCCACAAAGAGACAAACTCTAAAGTGACATCGGTATAGCTTGGTAACAGAAAGGGCGAGTTTTTATCCGCGATAGGTCGAGGATCGTGGCGTGAATCTCGGAACGGATAAATCTACGGTGGTTAATCAGATGTTAATATGGTTTCCTACTATAATTAGAAGTGTACCTTATTTAGGAATCCTCTATTATATAAAGAGGAATCCCATTCATTTGGAATTTACATTATTCACTAACAAAAATATATACAATCGCTTACTATCTTTCCATTTCATTTACTGTTCATCAGAGTTGCTTTATCATTTACTATTCTTACTATTGCACCTCGAGAATATCCCAATTCGAGGTCGAGGCTTTGATCATTTACTGGTTTGATTTATTTTATTGTTTAATTCATCTGTTTAATTCTTTTTTTATCAATTGGTATTGGATTAAATCACATATCCTTAAAACCACAATATAAGGTTAATTTTTATATGAATTTGAGGGTAAGCAGTTTGGCGCCCACCGCGGGGCTAAGGATAATAGTGATTGTTCAGTACTAATTCTGATAAGACACATTATGTTACGCTTGTTCTTGTCAAGTATCTCTGCTTTCAGGTTGAAACGGAAGAGTCAGTCTCCAAGTGATATTCGAAATGCTACAGGCTCAGTAAGCTGCCAATACTCAACTATAAAATCAAAATAGAACTCTGAGTGGGGTCGAACTAGAAGCCGCCCGCCTTACCGAACCAATGCTAGAGAGGTCAAATGGTAACGAATCAGGGACCGATCCAGCAATAATGAAAATGCTCGAGGAGCTTAACAAAATAATTGAGTTGGGAGAAAAGAAAATTGAGGCTAATGATAAGAAAGTAGAAACATACAACTCTCGTGTCGATCAGATACCGGGGTCACCACCGATTTTGAAGGGGATGGAATCGAAAAAATTTGTATAGAAGTCGTTTCCCCCAAGTGAGGCTCCGAAGCCCATTCCTAAAAAGTTTCGCATGCCAGATATACCTAAGTACAATGGTAACACCGATCCCAACGAGCCTGTTACCACTTACACATGTGCCATCAAAGGCAACAATTTGGAAGACGATCAGATCGAATCTGTGTTATTGAAAAATTTCGGAGAGACCCTGCCGAAGGGAGAAATTATTTGGTACCATAATCTACCGCCAAATTCCATCGACTCATTTGCCATGTTAGCAGACTCTTTAGTAAAGGCGCATGCTAGGGCCATAAAGTTTGCGACAAGGAAATCAGATCTTTTCAAGGTGAGACAGAGGGATAATGAAATGCTGAGGGAGTTCGTATCCCAGTTTCAAATGGAGCGCATGGAATTGCCACCGGTCACACATGATTGGGCCGTTTAAGCTTTCACTCAAGGATTGAATGAATGAAGTTCGATAGCATCACGTCAGCTAAAGCAAAATTTGATCATCGGGCGACGACTTGGGCCTATGTGCACAATCGGTACCAATCGAAGATCAGGGTCGAGGATGACCAATTAGGAGCTCCTTCCGGTTCAGTACATCAGAACAAACTGGCAGCTAAAAATCAGAGGGACGTCGACCGGGAGCCAAGTTCGAACAAAGATCAATATCAACCATACACCACATAATGCAGGAACAGTAGTCCTGGATACAATTCCGCCCGGAATGATCGAAGAAGTGATCGAGGACAGCATTCTCGGGGACTTATGAGCAAAAGTGGTTTTGATAAGTCTGCTGATCCCACAAAGGCACCTCGATTGTCGAAATATAGTATTAGTGTCGATGCATCAAGCATTGTATCAGCGATTGGGAGAATCAAATATACCACATGGCTCAGGCTATACAAAACGATCCTTCCTAAAGAAACCCCAATTTGATGTGTAAATATCATGGCACACATGGTCACAGGACCGAGGATTGCAGGAATTTAAGAGATGAGGTAGCTCGCCTATTCAATAATGGCCATCTTCGAGAGTTCCTAAGTGATCGAGCCAAGAATCACTTTAGAGAAAGGGACGTCAATAGGAAAAATGAACAGGAGGAGCAGCAACATGTCATTCATATGATCGACGGTGGGGTCGACATTCCACAGGGACCCATATTCAAACGCACTAAGGTATTAATTACTAGGGAAAAACAAACCCGAGATTATGTGCCAAAAGGCACCATATCATTCAACGATGAAGAAGCAGAAGGAATTTCTCAGCCCCATAACGACGCTCCAGTAATTTCTGTATTATTAAGTTCAAGTTAAGTGTGTTTTAGTGGATCCAGTTAGCTTGGAAAATATCATCCGATCAAGGGTCGTGGAGAAGCTCGACCTACATGACCAAATCGTGCCTGCACCTTGGGTCCTGAGCGGCTTCAATATGGCCAATGAGACAACTAAAGGAGAGATTATCCTACCAATGAACGTGGCTGGAACCATTAAAGATAGCAAGTTCCACGTAATCGAAGGCGGCATGAGATACAACGCTCTACTCGGGAGACCTTGGATCCACAAGATGAGGGCAGTCCCTTCGACTCTCCACCAAATGATGAAATTCCCGACGTCGGATGGGGTAAAAATAGTGTATGGGGAGTAGCATGCTGCAAAAGAAATGTTCGCAGTCGATGAGGTAGTACTAATATCGATGCTATCAACAACGGAAGGATCGAGCATCAAAGGTAAATAGGAAGCCAAATAGCAATCACTGCCACCATCCTCGACCAAATCGGAGAAGTAGGAAATGGAAAAAGAAGAGGAAGATTTTTTGACTCCTCGAAATTTTGTTGTTCCCGAAGATTCCGATGCTACCAAATCAACGGTCGAAGAGCTGGAACATGTTATATTGATTGAGTACCTGCCTCAAAGAAAGGTATACCTGGGAACATGGTTAACCCCCGAACTCAGGAAAAATTTTATTCAATTTCTTATTGATAACATAGATTATTTTACTTGGTCTCATTTAGACATGACAGGGATCCCACCAGAGATAACAACACATTAGCTGAGCTTGGACCCAAAGTTCAAGCTGGTGAAGCAAAAGAGAAGGCCCCAGTCTGAGGTAAAGCACGCATTCATAAAGGAAGAGGTCACTAAACTTCTCAAAATATGGTCGATTCGGTAGGTGAAATATCCCGAATGGTTAACCGATGTAGTCGTAGTTCCTCAAAAAGGGGACAAACTTAGGATGTGTGTAGATTAGAAGGATTTAAACAAGGCGTGTCCAAAATATTCTTTTCCATTGCCTAACATTGATCGCATGATTGATGCCATGGCCGGCCACGAGATCCTTAGTTTTCTCTATGCCTATTCCAGGCACAATCAAATTCAAATAAACCTGGAAGACCAAGAAAAGACTTCATTTATCACCAAGTATGGAACGTATTGTTATAATGTAATGCCCTTCGGGCTAAAAAACACAGGAGTTACCTACCAACACCTAGTAAATAAAATGTTCAAAGAAAAAATAAATAGGTCGATGGAAGTATATATTGATGACATGCTAGTTAAATCCTGCGCAGAGGACCATTTGACACATTTTCAGGAAGCGTTAAAGATATTGAGAAAATACAACATGAAGCTCAACCCCGAGAAATGTGCTTTCGGGGTCGGATCGAGCAAGTTTCTTGGATTCATGGTGTCGAATCGGGGAATCGAGATCAACCCCGATAAAATCAAGGCTATCAAAGACATCACTATTGTGGACAGTGTTAAAGCTGTGCAATGACTGACATGGCGAATAGCTGCTTTAGGCCGATTCATCCCGATATTTTTAGATCGGAGCCATAGATTATTCTCTCTAATCAAGAAGAAGAACGATTTCGCCTGGACCCCGAAATGTCAACAAGCGTTAGAGGAATTGAAGCGATACCTCTCGAGCCCACCATTGCTTCGTACTCCAAAGGCAGGTGAAAAACTCTACTTGTACTTGGCAGTTTCAGAGATTGCGGTATGTGGTGTCCTGGTTCCAAAATAAAAAGGTACGTAATTTCCTGTTTATTATGAAGTCGAACTCTGGGAGAAGCAGAAACTAGATATCCACACTTAGCGAAATTGGCACTTGCACTGATAAGCGCCTTTAGGAAGCTAAAATTGTATTTTCAATGTCACCCCATATGCTTATTAACCACTTACCCGTCTGCATAAGCCCGAACTGTTGGTTCGATTGGTCAAATGGGCCGTCGAACTCAATGTGTACGATATCGAATATCATCCCTGAATGACCATCAAGTCTCAAATTTTAGCAGACTTCGTGGCCGATTTCACACCAACCATCGTACCCGAAGTCGAAAAGGAACTCTTGTTAAAATCAGGTACATCATTGGGGGTGTGGACCCTTTTCACAGACGGCACTTTGAATTTCAAGGGGTCCGGGCTAGGCATCATTTTGAAGCCGCCCACGGGCAGCACTATCAGACAGTCCATCAAAACTTCTAAGTTGAATAACAATGAGGCCGAGTACGAGGCCATGATTGCACGTCTCGAACTAGCTAAGAGCTTGGGGGAGGAAGTCATTGAAGCCAAGTTCGACTCCTTACTGGTAGTAAACCAAGTTAACAAAACCTTCAAGGTTCGAGAAGATAGAATGCAAAGGTATTTGGACAAGCTATAGGTGACTTTGCACCATTTTAAAGAATGGACCTTGCAGCATGTACTTTGAAAGCAGAACAGTGAAGTCGATGCTCTTTCAAATTTAGGGTCATCAGTCGAGGAGGACGAAATTAGCTCGGAGACTGTCTTCTAACTCTCGAGATCCGTGATCGAAGAAGGTCACACTGAGATAAACTCCACTAGATTAACCTGGGATTGGAGGAACAAATATATTGAATATTTGAAAAATGGAAAGCTCCCATCGCACCCTAAATAATCGAGGGCATTACGAACCAAAGCTGCTCGATTCACACTGGCTGAAGATGGAACATTATACAGAAGGACGTTTGACGGACCGTTAGCAGTATGTTTAGGATCAGGTGACACCAATTATGTTATGCGAGAAGTCCATGAAGGTACTTGTGGAAACCACTTCAGTGCTGAATCACTAGTTCACAAAATTATTAGAGCAGGATACTATTGGCATAGTATGGAAAAAGACACTAAGTAGTTTGTTCGAAAATGTGATAAGTGCCAAAGGTATGCACCTAGGATCCACCAGTCGCGGGAATAACTTCATTTAGTCGTATCCCCATGGCCATTCATGAAATGGGGGATGGATATCGTCGGAACTCTGCCATTGGCTCCAGGTAAAGCTAAATTCATTTTGTTTATGAATGACTACTTTTCTAAATGGGTGGAAGCATAAGCCTTCGAGAAAGTCTGAGAAAAAGAAGTTATAGACTTCATCTGGGATCACATTATATGTCGATTCGGGATACCTGCCGAAATTGTGTGTGACAATGGAAAGCAATTCATCGGCAGCAAGGTAACAAAGTTTCTCGAAGAACATAAAATAAAAAGGATCTTATCAACACCGTATCCTCCAAGTGGGAATGGACAGGCCGAGTCAACGAGCAAAACTATCATTCAGAACCTGAAGAAAAGGTTGAACGACGCCAAGGGAAAATGGAGAGAAATCCTACCCGAAGTCCTTTGGGCATATCGAACAATATCGAAGTCCATTACGTGGGAAAACCCGTTCTCCTTAGTATATGGCTTCGACGCCTTGATTCCAGTCGAAGTCGGGGAATTCAGTGTCAGATTTTGACATACAACGAAAGAATCAAATCACAAGGCTATGAATACTAGTCTCGAACTATTGGATGAGAAACGAGAAGCCGCCCTCGTTCGGATGGCTGCACAAAAACAACGCATCGAGAGATTCTATAATAGGAGAACCAACCTTCGTCACTTCAGAGTCGGGGACTTAGTCCTAAGGAAAGTCACCATCAACACTCGAGACCCTAATGAAGGGAAACTCGACCCAAATTGGGAAGGACCCTATCAAATCCTCGATATCATCGGAAAGGGATCTTACAAGCTGGGTACGGTAAACGACGAGAAATTACCAAATAATTGGAATATATCACTCCTCAAGAGATATTACTGTTAAGGTACGACCTTTTTTTTTATTACATTTTACACTAACTTGTTTTTTAAGTGCTCGAGCAAAAAGACCGAATTTCACAACGAGCAAGAAGATATTAGGATCCTAAAGCATGCGTTGCACTCTTTTTCCCTTCGACCGATTTTTATCCCAAATGGGTTTTTCCGGCAAGGTTTCTAATGAGGCAAGCATTGTTCATGCTGACTTAGAGTATTCGAGGTCTCCTTACATTCAACCTTGAATACTGGGTGGCATCACCCTGGGATGATTTATCTTCAAGGGAAAATACTTCGTGTCTAAAGGGTCTTGATAGGGAATTTTGTAATGGGCCAAAGGGTCTAATAAACCGTGTCCATGTAGATTAGTCGAGCCCCAATGGAAAAACATGTACGCCTGGATAAATTGTTCAAAGAAGCATTTTTCCAATCAAATATCTTGTGCCTCAAAGAAAATTTTCTACTATACAAGCACCATGCTTATGAATTTTGTGAAAAATGGCTCAAGGGCCAAGTACAATTACACCTCGAATGATGGCTCAAGGTCCAAGTACAAATACACCTCGAATGGTCAACTCCCCTTACTCGAGGACTGCCGCGAAAATCAACATGTTCGAGTTATCTAAACTCGAATCCATAAGACCTCAAAAAGGAACCCCTCGATTTATAGGCCAAGGCCATCATTCTCGAGGACTAACGCTTCGAACAAGTTTGAAGTGTTGTTGGGAAATAATCCCAATAGGCATACCCAAAGGCTACATCCAAATTAACGCGGTTCGTAGACATCCGAATCCCGCGATAAAAATAGGCCTTCGAATTCTTTGAAAATCGGTTAAAAAAGGCTACCCTCGGCAAAAAAATCAGAAGGGCTTCGATAAAATCAGCCCTCAAAAAACCTTAAGAGGTATCGAATTATTCAAACGCAAAGTTGTGCTAAGGTACAAAAAGCAAGGAGGTTTCGATCAACATTAAACCTTGAAAAAACCCAATGGGTAAACAATACATGATAAGGCATAATAAATTTCTACTAAGTTTTTTACTAAGTCTTTAAGTCAAAAGAGGGAAAAAATAGCCATCCTTAGAGGTCATATCGACCCAATTTAAAGAGCCTAAGGCCTAATACGCTTAGAGTTCGAGGTCGTGTTCTCACTCAATTTGAACCTAAGGGTTCCACTATTTCAAGATCGAAGTAAAAACTCACTCGGCTATGGCTCGAGGATTCATCATTACTCGATACAAACCTTAAGGGTCCTGTTGTTTTAAGTTCGAATCTTACTCGAACTCGACTACAAAAATAGTATTATTGTTACTTCGACCAAGCCACCCGAAACCAAAGTCTCGAACATATTATTCAAAGCATAAAAGTGTGCTAAAATTTTATAAGGCACAAAGCATGTTTGAAGACAAAATTTGAGAATCCATTCAAAACAAAAACTTCTTCATATATATATGAACAAAAATATGTACAAGATACCGACAAGGGTCTTACAAAAAGAGAAAAGAAAAATAAAATCCTAACTATGCCCGGGGTTGACTTCTTTCTCGGAGGCAGATTCTCCTTCGGGCCCCTCGCCATTATCAGACCCGCCTTGGCTGCCTTCATCATCATCGTCGTCATCAGAGGAGGCAAGAAACTTGGCATCAGCTTCGAGCACCTTAGCTTGAGTTATCTCCTCGGAGAGGTCAAAACCTTGGGCATGTATTTCCTCAAGGGTCTCCCTCCGAGATTGGCACTTAGCCAGATCTTTGCTCCAATGCACTCGATCAGCAGCCTCCCTCAGCTGAGTTTGGGCAGCCTTGGTATCGGCCAGGTACACGGCTATGGACTTTTCAGCTAAGACTTTCGCCTTTTCGACCTCCGCCTTAGCCTCAGCAAGCTCGGCCTCGAGCTCTTCGATTTTTTTGGTCTGGGATGAGTTCTTCTCTTTAGTACTCCGAAGTTGAACTTCGGCCGATGACAATCTGACCAAGGAAACCTCTTTCTCTGCAACAAGGCGGTCCATGTTCTCTTTCCACCGGTGGCAGTCAGCTTTAACCTGATCGACTCCCCCCCCCCCAGGAACAACTCGATCCTCTTGATTTTTTGTTGCAATTGAGACATCGAAGTGTTAGCCTCCACTCTTGGGTCGAGTCCATATTTTTTCAAAAGGATATTTACTTGCTCATTCAGCTCGGACTCTTCCTTACGGTCCTTGGCCAGGTCTGCGTGAAGGTTCCTGAGCTCTTCATCCTTTTGCCCACAGAGGAGCTTAAGGGCATTCCTCTCCTCCGAAGCCTTTTGGAGCTCGACCTCACATTGGCCCAAATCGGCCTGAGACTTGGAAAAAGTCTACATAAAAAAGAAAGGAATAAGGCAGACTTAAATAAGGGAAAAGAAGATGGGAAATTACCACAATTAATGCTCACCCGAGATAGGAGACGTTGGGCCTCTTTAAAGAGGGTGGACACATCATTAAGGCCGGAGGCATCATCGACCCCAGTAAAGCAATCCCGAAAGGGACCCTCTTCACCAGGGACTCTGCCTATGTCGGGGGTCTTCATGGCCTGAGACTCTCTTATCGCCTCCTTAGAGTAAGTCGGCAGAGAAGGCGAATGTCCTGCTGTCATTACCCCGAGCGAGTCACTTGGGGCACTATGATCGGCTCTCGGGGTCTCAGAATTGGCCCCATCCAGTATAATCGTTGATGGTCGAGAAACTATCTCGACCTCAGGCAATTCGGAGTCCTCACCAGAGCTCTTCCTTGAAGCCACCTCATCATGAGGCTTGATTTCAGCAGTCACCTGCGGCTCTAAAGGTTTGGCGGCCTCGATAGTCTTCCTAGGTCGAGCCACTGGCGTCACCTTCTTCTTCTTCTTCTTATTCTTTTTCCTCTTCATCTCTCAAACTTCGGACCGAGTCCTCAGTAAGAGGAATGACCTTCCTCCTTATTCTTCGAGTTTTGGGTTTGGGGTCCTCGGACAACGAGACCCCTTCCTTTTCTTGTCCTTCCCCGGTTTTGGAATCGTGGACTTGGCCTTTTCCTCACCACTCGGGGGCCTCAAGATCGTTTCTTTAGTCAGTCCTGCACAAAAAGAAGCTTAGTAAGAAAGAGAAGTATGGGAATTATATCGGATATAAGGAATAAAACACTCACCATGGTTGTTTGCGTCCCATATTCCCTTTGCCAAGTCACGCCAGCAGCACTCGGCATGGGAGGAAGTCGAGGCCAACTTCCGAAACCAGTATTTGAGGTCGGGGACCGCGAGAGGCATCCAGGCAACCACTGAATTACAAATAAAAACGTTACATAAAGCAAAACACAGGGTATGAAGACTAATATGTAATACGTTACTTACGATCAGGGTTCCACTTCTCAGGGAATGGCAGTTTCTCCTCTAGGATGATGTTGCAGGTCCTTACCCGCATGAACCGGCTCTTCCAACCCCGGTCCTCGTCCTCATCGATGCTCGTGAACAAGGCCTTTGTTGCTCGGCGTTAGATCTTGATCAACCCTAAAAAAGGTCGAGGTCGATATAACCGCATGAGGTGTCTTAGAGTGATCTGCATCCCTTCGACCTTGCTGGAAAAGAAGCAAAGCATGATCACAGTACACCAGAACGAGGGGTGAACATGGCTGAAGGTGACCTGGTACCTCTTGCAAAAGTCGACGATAACTGGGTCAAGAGGACCCAATGTGAAGGGGTAAGTGTAAACACATAGAAACCCCTCCACATGAGTGGTTATACTCTCTTCGGGGCGGGGATCTGTACCACGACCTCGGGCCCTATTTACAGTCTCTCTTCATAGACTTGAGATTGCCCGCCGTTATCGAGCAGATGTATCTCAACATGTGTTCATATCGGTCTGGGATCGATGAAGGGTTCTCGACTTTGAAGTCGGATTTTAAAGTACATGGACCGGGAACGTACTCATGAGGGAGCGGTTCCACCGGTGTTTTGTCATCGGCCGACCGAGAAGAAGAGGAAGAAGCTTTCTCCTTTTGTGGGACGGTTTTGGAGGTTTTCACCATTGATTCAGGTAGAGGGAAGAGGAAAGAGGTGAAACTTGGTATTTTGGTATTAACAAAGTTGACTCAATGGGTGGTGAAAGAGAATAGATAGATAGAGTTTAAGGGACTTAGAGAATTTAATAAAGGTGAAAGTAAAATTTTGATTCAACAAAAGAGTCAATATTTATAGATTTATGGCGATGGTTTGGTGGTGCTAGTGGACGAACGTCTACTGACAAGCATTAATGGTTTGGGGAACTATACCGACGGGACATTTCGGTCACCTATATCGCTTACATCACGAGGATGACATCACCATCGAGGTCTCCAGAAAATCGAGGCTCAAGTCTTTTCTTATCGTTTTACCCTAAGAAACGAGGGGACTATCTGTATACGGTAGAAATCGGGACCCGATTTCACTCTTTGGCCGAGATAGGAATGTGACGTAAAAGAGCTAGGATGTCGAGTCCATACTCAAAGTCTCTTTTCAGACCGAGGTTGACATTAATGATCGAGGCCAGAAAGAGACAGACTCTGAAGTGACATCAGTATAGCTTGATAACGGGAAGGGCGAGATATCTGCGATAGGTCGAGGATCGTGGCGTGAATCTCGGAACGGATCAATATACGACGGTTAATCAGATGTTAATATTATTTCCTACTATAATTAGAAGTGTACCTTATTTAGGGCTCCTCTATTATATACAGAGGAATCCCATTCATTTGGAATCATCATTATTCACTAATAAATATACATACACTCGCTTACTATCTTGCTATTTCATTTACTGTTCATCTGAGTTGCTTTATCATTTACTGTTCTTACTATTCCACCTCGATAATATCCCAAATCGAGGCCGAGGCTTTGATCTTTACTGGTTTTATTTATTTTATTTTTTAATTCATCTGTTTAATTCCTTGTTTATCAATTGGTATTGGATTAAATCATATATCCTTAAAATCACAAAATAAGTTTAATTGTTATCCTAATTTGAGGGTAAACATGAGTTTCATATGACTTGAACCTCATCACTACTTCATTTATGTTAGTCTTGGTACTTAGTGGATACTGATTGTTGTGTACTCCTCTAGCGGACCTAGGGAATGAGCACATAAATGATTGCGATGATTCAAGGTAGAGTTGCATGACTATCATAGTCCCTTGGAGTCTCATCCTTTATGGGAATATTATTAATTTGATATTCGAACAACATTGTATTTTGAAATATTCTTATGTATTCAGTTAGAGCTCATGACTCTATACTACCTAGTTCTAGGATGTTGGATTATGTTTTTCTATTATGGGCTAATGTTAATGTTATTTCCACTGTCATATTAAATTTAGTATTATTACATCTTATTTTAGGTGTTTTAATTGTTGGTAAATGATTAGTTTACCTAGTCTTAAAGATTAGGTTCCATCACAAACCCTAAGGTGGGATTTGAGTCGTGACAACTAATACTTATTTGTATTTGCAGAGGTGGCCTTTCTCTTTTAATAAGTCACTTTCTTTAACCTGACCGTGATAATTAGTGATGGTCCCTCGATAACTATGAATGTGGCCTAAATGATTCAGTCATTAATTGTCACGACCCCAAATCCTAAGCCGGCCGTGATGACGCATATCATGATACTAGGCTAGCCAATCTACCGCGAAATAACATAAGAACTTTCCCTTAAATTCAAAATTGTTCGATATTCCATAAAATTCTTCCGGTTTAACAGTTTAAAACAAAACGAATAAAATAGTTTATACACTGCCCCAATCAGTAAACACAGATATGATGCCTTATAACATTTAAAATTCAATCTCAGTAAAATCTCACTTGAAAATGTGCCTTTTCACAAATTCCATAGAAATCAAAACGATTCAGCATATAAAATCGACGGAGTTCATAATAGTCTTCCATATGGAAACATGTATCACACTTTACCCTCGGGCGTATCATCACTCAACACCAGTCACTCTGCATGTCTCACAACCACTCAGCATCAGCCCCTCAGGCTACTCACAATCACTCGTACCTCCCAAATCGCTCGTCGCTCGGCACTCAGCACTCGGCACTCGCACTCAGTAGTTACCTGCGCTCACTGGGGGTGTACAGACTCCGAAGGGGCTCCTACAACTCAAGAACTAATATCAAGCCATCTCGTGGCATAATCACTCATGCTGTCGGCCTCTCACATATCATAAACAGTGCAACATGCTGTGGCGTGCAACCGATCCTATAATATCCTCTCAACATACGCACTCGGCCTCACTCAGTCAGAAATCTCTCAAATCCGCTCGGTCTATAAAATAAATAGGGTACTCGACCCAAAATATCATTTCATATCCCAAAAGTAGTGTAAATGAGACTAAGTTTCGAAATCAGTTAAACTGGAAATGACTGAGTGTAAATCATAAGTTAACATAGTGAGGAATAACAGTAAACAGCCCCCAAGGGGGTCCAAACAGGTCGGCACAAGGCCCCAAACATGATCTCGTCTCACCCAGTATGAACTGCTCAGGCAACAACACCCCAGACATGACCAACAGTCTCACACGATGCCACAATGCGCCAATAGGCCTCAACTCAAACATGATACATAAGGGAATGACTCCGGAAGGGATTACTCGACCCACACAACTAATATGAACCTTCCTTCGAAAGTAGGAAGCAAAACTCAAGAAAATAGATAAAGGGAACCTTAATCAACGTCACACTATTGCAGCATGCAACCCGATCCAAATGACATACCCGTGGCGGCGTGCCACCCGATCCACACATGAAATTTACATAAGGAGATACACACCGAGTTGAATTGCTCTCTACCACCAAAATATCGAATATCGATCACAAGCTCGCTAAGTGCACAATACCATCCTGGGGAGACTGATAGAGCTATACGCTACAAAACTCAAGCACAACTAAGGTGCGATATAGTCTTAAAACATGAATATCATATGGTTTAGAAGCAATTACGCAACTCAATGGTTGCCAGGGATGGATCAAGTCACAATCCCCTATCAGTGCACACCACACACTCGTCATCCAACATGTGCGCCACTCCAAAATAGTGAGAAAATACAAAGCCCGGGGTTTCATACCCTCCGGACAAGATTTACAGTCATTACTTACATCAAACTAGCCCAAATACTAATCCGCGATGCTCTAGCCTCTCGAATCGGCTCCCGATTTCTCTGAATCTAAACAAAACCAGATTAATATCGTCAATATATGTTAAAGGAACAAAGCCCAGTCAAAAATTATCAAATTTAACAAAAAATCCCGAAATTGGAAAAACCCGACCCCCGGGCCCACGTCTCGGAATTCTATAAAAATTATAAAACTAGAATCCTTATCCTACCATGAGTCTACCCATATAAAGTACATCCAAATCCCACCACAAATGACCCCTCAATTCCTCAATTTAAAGTCTCCAATTTCCCAAGCCCTAATCCTCCAATTTAGTCGCTAATGTTTCCATAATTTCACCCCTAATCAGTCAAATAACACCATAGAAATGAGTTTTAGGTCCAAAGATTTTACCTCCACGAAATTCTTTTGATTTCCCTCTTCAAAACTCACCTCAAGCTCAAATATGCATGAAAACATTGATGAAATAACCAAATTTCGCGAAGGTTGGTATTTATACTCTCTATCCAGTGAAACCGTACCTCCGGTCTTTTACCGCACCTTCGGACCCGCACCTGCGGTCCTAGGTTCGCTTCTGCGGAATTCTTCTAAAAATCCAACCCCGCACCTGCGATCCGCACCTGCGACCCAAGGTTCCGCATCTGTAGAAATAGTTTAGCCCCTCAAACTCCGCATCTGCGGCTCCCACAGACCGCACCAGCGGCCTCGCACCTGCGGCTCCCCTTCTGCAGGTGCGGAAAACCAGAAAGTTTTACACCAGTAGTTCCACATTATCAAAATCATGTCGATACCCATCCGAACTCATCCCGAGGCCCTCAGGACCTCGACCAAAAGTACCAACAAGTCATGAATGATCACCTGGACTTAGTCGAACCCTCGGAACACCCAAAATAACACCGAAACATCAAATTAACACATGATTCAAGCCTAAGGATTTTCAAACTTCCCAAAATTACCAACGATACGGAAACTGTCCAAAACTCGTCCGAATGACCTGAAAATTTGCACACAAATCCAAAATGACGCTACTAACCTATTTCAACTTTCGGAATTCCATTCCGACCCTGATAGCTAATTTTCCACTGCCGACCGGAAATTGTCAAAAACTAAATTTCGCCAATTCAAGCCTAATTCTACTCCGGACCTCCAAATGACATTCCGAACACACTCCTGAGTCCCAAATCACTTAATGAAGCTATCAGAGCCACAAAACCCCCATTCCGAGATCGTTTACCTAATAGTCAACCTCCAGTTGACTTTTCTAACCATAAGGCCAACTTAAGAGACTAAGTGTCTCATTTCTCACCACGACTACTCCGAACCCAAACCCGAACCAACTGAATCAACACGTCATAATTAGGCTAAGTAACACACGATAAAGAAAAAACAGGGAAACCGAGCTAAATCTTACGGAACGACCGACCCGATTGTTACATTCTCCCACTCTTAAACAAACGTCCGTCCTCGAACGGTTCTAGAAACATACCTGGAGTCTCAAATAAGTGAGGATATCTGCTCTGCATCTCCCACTCAGTCTCCCAGGTGGCCTCCTCCACCGGCTGCCCTCTCCATTGCACTTTCACTGAAACTATATCCTTAGACCTCAACCATCTGACCTGACGACCCAAAATAGCCACCGACTCTACCTCATTTGACATATCACTCTCAATCTGAACCGTGCTGAAGTCCAAAACATGAGACGGGTTACCAACATACTTTCGAAGCATGGAAACATGAAATACCGGATGAACATTCGATAAGCTGGGTGGCAAAGAGAGTCTATAAGCCACCTCTCCAACCCTCTGAAGCACCTCAAAATTCCCAATGAACCGAGGACTCAACTTGCCCCTCTTCACGAACCACATAACACCCTTCATGGGTGACACCTTCAGTAGCACCTTCTCCCCAACCATGAAAGACACATCCCAGACCTTCCGGTCCGCATAACTCTTCTGCCTAGACTGCACCGTGCAAAGCCGGTCCTGAATCAACTTCACCTTATCCAACGCATCCTGTACTAAGTCTGTGCCCAATAGCCTAGACTCACCGGGATCAAACCAACCAACCAGAGATCTACACCTCTTACCAAATAAAGACTCATACGGAGCCATCTGGATACTCGACTGATAGCTGTTATTATATGCAAACTCCGCGAGTGGCAGAAAATGGTCCCATGAACCCCCGAAATCAATGACACAAGCACGCAACATGTCCTTCAGAATATGGATAGTGTGCTCTGACTGCCCGTCCGTCTGAAGATGATATGTTGTGCTCAACTCGACCTGACCCAACTCTCTCTACACGACCCTCCAAAACTGAGATGTGGATTGAGTACCTTTGTCAGAAATGATAGAAACTAGGATACCATGCAACCGGACAATCTCCCTGATATAAATCTCAACTAATCGCTCCGAGGATTAAGTAGTACCAAAATGAAAGAAGTGCGCGAACTTGGTCAACTGATCCACAATAACCCATATAGCATCGAACTTCCTCGAAGTCCGTCGGAGCCCAACTACAAAGTCCATGGTGATCCGCTCCCACTTCCACTCCGGAATATCCAACCTCTGATGCAACCCACCTGGCCTCTGGTGCTCATATTTGACCTGCTGGCAGTTGAGACACCGAGCTACAAACTAAACAATATCCTTCTTCATCCGCCTCCACTAGTAATGTTGTCTCAGATCCTAATACATCTTCGCGACACCCGGATGGATGGAATACCGCGAGTTGTGAGCCTCTGCTAGAATCAACTCTCGAAGCCCATCTGCATTAGGCACGCATATCCGACCCTACATCCACATAACCGCATCATCGCCAATAACTACATCCCTGACATCACCTCACCGAACCCTATCCTGAAGAACGAGCAAGTATGGGTCATCATACTGGTGCTCTCTGATCCGGTCATAAACAGAAGACCTTGAGGCTACACAAGCCAATACCCGACGGGGTTGAACAACAAGTGATAAATCCAATCTCACCAACTGACCCGCTAAGGCCTGAACATCAAGTGCTAAAGGTCTCTATGCTGCTGAAAGATATGATAGACTCCCCAAACTCTTGCTCTGAGACTCAAGGCATCGGCCACTACATTTGCCTTCCTCGGATGGTATAGAATAGTGATATCATAGTCCTTGAGAAGCTCCAACCATATCCTCTAACGAAAATTTAGATCCTTCTGCTTAAACAGATGGTGTAGACTATGGTAATCAGTGAAAACCTCACAATGCACCCCATACAAATAATGACGCCAAATCTTTAGAACAATGGCTGCTAGCTCGAGATCATGCAATGGGTAATTCTTCTCATGAGTCTTCACCTAGCGCGAGGCATAGGGAATCACCCTACCCTCCTGCATCAAAACACAACCGATGCCTATCCTCGAGGCATCACAATATACGGTATAAGAACCTGAAGCTGATGACAATACTAACACTGTAGCTGAGGTCATTATAGCCTTGAGCTTCTGAAATCTCTCCTCACACTCGTACGACCACCTGAACGGAGCACCCTTCTGGTCAATTTGGTCAAGGGCGAAGCAATAGAAGAAAATTCCTCCACAAAGTGACGGTAATACCCCGCCAAACCAAGGAAGTTCCTAATCTCTGTAGTTGAGGACGGTCTGGGCCAACTCTGCACCGCCTCTATCTTCTTCGGATCAACCTGAATACCCTCACTGGACACCACGTTCCCCAAGAAAGCTATTGATCCAAGCCAAAACTAACACTTGGAGAACTTAGCATAAAGTTTCTCCTCCCTCAATCTCTATAAAACCACTCTCAAATGCTGAGCGTGCTCCTCTTGGCTACGAGAATACACCAGGATGTCATCAATGAACACAATAACAAAGGAATCCAGATACGGATGGAACATGCTGTTCATCAAATGCATGAACACTGCTGGGTCATTGGTCAGTCAAAAATACATCACCATAAACTCATAGTGACCATAACGAGTCCTGAAAGCTGTCTTGGGGATATCAGAATCCCGAATCTTCAGCTGATGATACCCGGATCTCAAGTCAATCTTAGAGAACACCCTGGCTCCCTGAAGCTGGTCAAACAAATCATCAATACGAGGCAAATGATACTTATTCTTGACTGTAACCTTGTTCAATTGCTTGTAGTCAATACACATTCTCATGGAACCATCCTTCTTCTTCACAAACAACACTAGTGCATCCCAAGGTGACACACTAGGCTGAATGAACCCCTTATCTAGTAGTTCTTGAAACTTCTCTTTCAATTCCTTCAACTCCGCTGGTGACATACGATAACGTGGAATAAAAATAGGCTGAGTGCCTGGCACCAGATCAATACTGAAATCGATATCTCTGTCAGGTGGCATGCGTGGCAGGTCTGCTGTTGATACCCAATTTTACCTCAAACTATTTTTTTTAATTTGCATATATACCTCAAAATCACTTTTCATAATAGTTGGCATGTTTTCATAATTTAACCAATTTATTTTCCTATTTATTTAGTGTTTTATATTCAATAACTATTCATAAATTGCATTACAAGTAATTTCAAATTATTTCTTAGTTCAATATACCATTCTAGTCCTGTCAGGATTTAATTCATTCATAAATTAGCCAATTTTGGTATTATTTAATTATAATTACAGTAATTTTACAATTATAGCCTAATCGTATGTTCTATACCATTTTAATCACTGATTAGACGTTTTATATTTTTATATTAGCTAATTAATTTAACTGTACTTATTTAACCTCAATTTCATTTTTGTATAATTATTAGCTATTTTATTAATTATTTATTTAATTTTAATGGGTATTTAACAATTAGCCACATTTATTTAAATCATAGCCTAACTCTAAACCCAACCCACCTAATTTATTTAACCCAATCTACCCAGCCAAAACCCAAATCCTTACCCGGCCCAATTTCAAACCAATCTGAGCCATTGATCAAATTAGATCAACGACCTAGATATTTGTTACCATAATTAAACCCCAACTACCCCCCCTCCGACCCCTCATTCTCTCATGACCCCTCATCTCTCTACTCTCATCTCTCTCTCTCTCTAGTCTCTTCTGGGGACTTCCGTCTCTTCAGTTCCGATGAACTCCTTCATCTTCTCCGGCCACCCTTTTGCCGGAGACCTTGAAGCCTTCGTCCTCTTGCCTCTCATGGCTCTCCTATGCCGGTTATGTCCTCCCTAAGGCCCTCAAAGGGTGAGAACCCGTCTGCTTACACCCCTGGTGTCCCTGTTCACTTCAAGCCTCCAAAAGCTTGATTCTGAGAAAGGCTATGACCTCAGAGGCTCAAGCCATTACTGTTCTAGGTTCTTTTTCGTCCTCTCGAAATATTCTGTAAAACCCTAACATTTGAAACTTCCTATTCTCTTAGACCTACACTAGATCCGAGTTTATTATGAGTATTATTATATTTTTTCTTTAAGGTTTTCCATTTTTTAAACAAATTTTTCACTTAGGGTTTGTGAAACCTTTTCTTTAAACGATTTCTCAAAGTTCAAGTGATTTTTCTCATATGCTTAAACATTTTATCACTTTTAATCATGATTTATTATGTTAAAACTTTAGTTTTAACAATGTGTTCTAAATTCTGAGCATGTCTTTTTCTTTCGATTTGTATGTGTGTCTGTTTCCCATGAGTAATCCCTGTTTCTTTGTGATTATTGCTTCACTATGCTATTGGGTCTTTGATTTTGCTACTTCTTGTGTGTTCACCCTTCTTGAATCATTACTGTGTTGAATCCCTGAATGATTGTGAGTAGTACTATACTGATTTTTGATACGATATCCTTTGCTGATTCTGAATGTTTCCTTAGATACATGAGGCCTTCCCTTAATTAGTACCAATTTCGAATCCCTGATTTATTGTGTGGATAATCTTTACTGATTTCCGACTACTTTCCTTATTTTTTATAACTTTAGATCATTCTGTCACCTTATTTTGTGGTTGACTATACTATTAATTGACTGTTACTATTATTTCCCTAATTAGAACCTATGTACCTAACCCTAATTACTTATGATGTACTTGCAATGTTTGAATTATTACCTTATACCCCGTTATGTGAATTATTTCCTTATTTTCCACCTCTTCCTTACCGTTTGAAATGACTCCCTTAATTAAGGGAAGACTTGGGCTGATTCTTATTTTACTGATCCTGAGTTCTTATAATTACTGAACAAAATTGATTCCTTCCTTATTAATCATGAACTGGTCCTTCTTGCCGTATTTTGCTACCTGATCCTTACCATTTGAATTAATTCCCTTAACTTAAGGGAGTACTTGCCTTAATTTCCTGATTGATTGATTCTGAATTCTTCAATTGTTATGCTAACATGATTCCTACCTTATTTACCTAGCCTTAAAACTATTATATATATGCTCTCTTTAGGACAAAAAAAATGAACTGATCTGTTCATAATCTCTCTCACAATAAAAAAAAAATCTCTGGTCTCTCTTTTGTGCTAACTACTACTATTCTAAGTTAGCCGGCTGCAAGACAAGGCTAACTATTGTGCATCTCCTACTTTTTGTTTATGTTACTGCTTTCTTCACTTCACTGGTATGTTCTAATTTAGATTTCAGTCCTCAAACCAACATGTTTCTACTACTGTGGTAATTCAATATGCTTCTAATTTGCTTTTACTTATTATTCAGCATGTATCTAGGATCCTGAACTCCCCTCTGCATGTTAAGTTAGGTTTTATTTGTTTATGACCAGCATGTTTCTGTATACTTAGCACGTACTACTTACATGCCTATGACTGGTACATTAGTTTAATCATGCTCTTAGTTGTTTTTAGGTGTTAATCTAACCTAGTACTTTACTTTACCCCTAATCCTCTAAACCTTAGTAGTTTCTGGTTGTATGCCTATATGTGTGTCTGCCTGCTACATGTCTGCCCTCACATGCTCTGTATTTGTCCCTCAAATCCCATTACCCCTGTTTGTGATTGTTGGACTATCCCTTGTCCTTTGTGTGATGTTAAACTTCTATTTCCCTCCTCAAAACTGTTTTCTTACTTACCCTTTCTCAAAACTATTTTCTTGCTTAAAATAGCACCCTCACATATACTCTTAGAAGTCTAGGTCTTGCCCCTTCTGTGTGAGCATTGCCTTGGGGCCCTTGAGCTCCTTCTGAACTTTGACACGCAGAGGCTGGCCATTCCATACTACACTTACTTTATTTTGGCTATGAAATCTGGGTGTGGGCACTGCCCGGGAGCCCTTGAGGTCCTTAGGGAACTCTGACACACCCCGATTATGAGAAGGTTGTGAAATAATACTTGGGATTGAGGGCCTGGAGACTTGAGCCTATTTTGTAGGCTCTCTATAATTAACTTCTTATTTTCCTTCTATTTCAGTTGTGTAATTCATAATTCCCGGCCTGTAATAATTTGTAAACAGATATTTGGGAATGGATAGTGAAAATGGGAGGGTAGTTATATAGGTTATCCATGTTAAAGGGTAGATACCATGCTTCTAGGTTTACATTTCTTACGTGTGCACTAGAAATTCATACTTAGGGTTGATTGTATGCAAGCATATCATACATTAGATATCCTGTTCCTTAGGTCCATGTTTACTGTTTCAGCATCCTATTATGGTATTATCGTCTATCATATAGAAATCAATCTCTAGGATTAAACGTTAATATAAATATGTTATTCATGTAAACAAGTTATAATATCTCTATAATGTTGTGGTACACCTAGGAATCATGCCTAGGATAATAATGTGCTAATAAGCAAGTCATCCTCATACTTGTTGCATAGCATGTTCAAATACTGTGACTTCATGCATTTAGAAATCCTGCCTAGGAATTCTGCATACCACCCATTGTGCATCCCTATGTGTGCATAATAGATATCATGTCTTAGGACCTTATTCAACACCTGGTTTAACTACTGATTGCATGAAAAAGGCCCTAAAAAATAGTTTTACCATGTTTCAAACAACTGGTAATAGTTCTGTATTTTTGCAAGACCTAAGTAAAACATGTTTAGGAAAACTAACTTGTAACAGTTTCTTTAATAATCTGGGTAACTACTGAGTATTGTGATACGCTTAGGCGAGCCTTAGGTGTTAAATCTATTAAAACTAGAAACATACTCCTTTATACCTGCTGCTTGACTATTAATGGTTATAATTAGTATGAAACTGATAAAAATTCGTCCTCTGAAATTAGTAACAAAGCTGCCTCACTATTGCATTCTCACCTAGATATCATGCCTTAGGTCCTGAAGTTAATAAGGCCTTATTTGTGTTTGAGTCATTCTAATCATGTGCCTAATCCGTGGAGGAATACTTGGGCCTCGTATCTGCTCTTATTTGTTTTTCCTTTATCTGAAATCCTGGAAGAATCATTGTTTGTCGCTTAGAATATTGTCCTTTAAACCTAGGGGTCAACCTAGTACTTCCTTTAGGATAGTAGTCCTAACCTCCTCCAGGACTGATAGGATGGGACGGGTAATAGCACACAATAGAGTCCATGACCAACACACGCTTTAATTACCTTCACAGGGTGGCAAGGGTAGAATATGGATATGATGACCGGTGCGCTAATACCACGTGTAGCCCCTCTTAGAGGTGTGATTACCGGGTATTGCATTGATGTGATCCATATTACTATAAACATAGGACACCTTTATATGCTAGCTCGTAATCTTCTTTACTGTTTCCTAAACATCTATATGCTTAAGACTTAAATCCCCTTTTATTTGAGTCTTTACTTGTTATTTTCTAGTTGTACAAATACATGAAAAAATTTGGCCGGGAACCACACTTGTGGATCCTGAGGGGTGCCTAACACCTTCCCCTTAGGATAATTTCAAGCCCTTACCCAAATCTCTGGTTAGCAACGTAGTTGTAATTGAACCCCTTAGGTGCCCTAACGCACCATTAAAATCGTTAGGTGGCGACTCTTCAAAAATATGCAAACCCCTTTCCCAAAAGGAAAGATTTGTCCTAACCAATGTCATAAACCTGATATTCTGCGAGGAAGAAAAAAAAGGGGCGCGACAGCTTGGCGACTCTGCTGGGGATATCCAGGCTATTACCATTTCAAGTTGTTTCATGAATTTATGCCTTTATTTTAAATACTTGCACCCTTTCCTATTCCCTTTACATGCAATTAATTGTTTACTTCGGGTATTTACTTTTCTTCAAAAATGAAATTGAAATGTCTCTCTGTTTCCTTTTGTAACTGCTTTAAATCATTACTATCGTTTTTACCGCTTTCTTTAACGTGCAAATACGTGACAACTTGTTTTAATACTTATTGCATAAATCATGCTCAACATTCATACTCCACTCGTGCCAAACAAAATACTATAGCACTTCTCGATGAGTGGTTGCGCCCTTCCTATATTATCACCCACTAAATTCGGAAAGGTTTATTTGTGGTAAAACTAGTCGATCAGCGGTGCAGTCGACGGTTCCGTGCCTTTCCCCCTTGAGTTTTCCGCTCAAGGGTACCAGTCTAAAACCCCATAGAAACCTTACTCTGTTGAACTATTGCATGCATCATGGTCAAACCTAGTCAAGTTAAAGAGTCTTCCGCACGATAGCTTTTAAGATAGCCTTATCGAAAAGTCCACCGGGTTTCCTTAAACCCAAACGGACGCCCCCATGTTCTGTGCATTTATTTGGAGAACTAAATGCTTCCTGCTAATTATTGACGATAAATAGTCAAGTCCGGTGGGGGTAAGGGCCTAACCATATTTGCTTTTCAGAAAAAGTGAGGCACGCAGTCCCCAGATTCAGCATGAATCGAAGATTGCCAAAAGGCTGAGGGAGCCGCAGGGGGATACCAAGCCAGAACTTACATGCTGCTAGGACTTCGCCATCTGGGAAAACTGTACAAGGAAAGCAAGAATGCCGAGTCTGGGGAAGGTCCTTCTGGGACCAAGTAGATAGGAATGCCTTTATTTTTCTATCAATGTAATAAGGCCAATGGCCATTAGTGACTTTTATTTTTTCGTCTATCGTTTTGGGATTTTTCTTATCAATAAATTGAGGCATTTAGCATTTTAAGTTCTCCAAATCAATTTTTCGCTAGGCCTACCTCAGGCATAAAGAGGTTCCTAACTTAGGACACGCTTTCATTTCCGTATTATGTGTTTAAATACTGCAATACTATTTTCATGATCCTCACTGACTTGGTTACCTTTTGTTTTTATTCTTTTTCTTACTCCCCTCCCCAAAGGTTAGTTCGTGCATTCTGGCATCATCAGCCTATCGCACCAGATTCAAGGGCCCTCTACCTAATCCTCTTCCTAGTCCTCCTAAGGGCAAATACAAAGGCAAAAGTAAGATGGAAGAATCCAGCGGCACCAGAAAGGAGAATATGATTGAACGCGTAGAGGCCACTGATGGCCGAGGTATTCAGGTCCTGCATGAGAACATGTCACCACTTGAACAGAAATTGCTGAAGTTTCAGGAAGAACTCGATCAAGTCCGGAATCTGGGCAATTTGTCATTTTCCCTCAACGTCCCCGACGTCAACCTTCCAAATGCTTAAAACCCCGCACCTCCACAAAATATCCCAAGACAGCAAAATCATCCCACACCTCACCATTACACCACTCCCCCAAAGCACCAAACTCTCCTGACACAGTGCAATGCTTGCCACACCTCAAATAACACTCCACTACTCATCCCAAAACCTCAAAACCCCACAAAAGACCATTTCCACACCTATAACAATCCCATCTATGTGGAATCCAGGACCCACTCCACTCCTCCTATCCCACAGGCGTCCGAGTCTGACGAAAAGGATTTACTTATCAGGAACTTGGCCGAGGAGCTTAGGAAACTGACCAGCCGAGTCTAGGGTGTTGAAGGAACCAAGGGGATTAAAGGGTTGAATTATGAAGACCTTTGTATCCAACCTGATGTCGAACTGCCCGAGGGGTACAAACCTCCAAAGTTCAAAATGTTTGACGGTACTGGTGATCCAAGAGTCCATCTGAGGACCTATTGCAACAAATTGATTGGCGTAGGAAAGGATGAAAGAATATGCATGAAGCTGTTCATGAGGAGTTTGAAGGGAGACACACTGTCTTGGTACATCAGCCAAGACCCCAAGAAATGGTCAAATTGGGTAAACATGGCATCTGATTTCATGGACAGGTTTAGATTTAACATAGAGAACGCACCAGATGTGTTCTACATTCAAAATTTGAAGAAGAAACCTACAGAAATCTTTTGCGAGTATGCTACTCACTGGAGGTCCGAAGCCGCTAAAGTCAGACCTGCTCTAGTGGAAGAACATATGAACAAGTTCTTTGTCCAGGCTCAGGACCCGCAATATTATGAACGATTAATGATGGTTGAACGCCACAAGTTCTCTGATATCATCAAATTGGGTGAGTGGATTGAAGAAGGTATTAAAAGCGGTATGGTTACAAATTTTGAAGCCTTGCAAGCCACTAACAAGGCTCTACAGTCCGGTGGTGTGTCTAAGAAGAGAGATGTGGGAGCCGTAATGGTTGCACAAAGAGCCAAGTCCCCACTCAAATATCAAACCTATCCGACACCTCCACTCACATATCATCCAACCCCGAATTACCAAGCACCCTCACCAAATTACCAAGCTTCACCACCTTCCTACCAAGCTCTACCACCCACATATCAACCTGCTTCGCCCAGATATTCACAACCCGCTCCCGTCTACCACACTTATAATTCTCAGCCATCCCATTACCAATCACCCCCTGCACGCCAAAACTTCCCTAGACTTCGTCCCAATTTTGATCGCCGCCCTACAAAGCAATACACCGCCATAGCCGAGCCCATTGACCAGCTATATGAGAAGCTCAAAGCGGCTGGTTATGTCACACAAATCCCTGCTGCCAACCCCTGAGAACCCTTCTCAGTAGGTTAACCCAAACAAATCTTGTGCATATTATTCCGGCATGAAAGGGCACACCATTGAAGAATGCCACTCTCTGAAGGACAAAATACATGCTTTTATTGACAACAAGATAATTGTGGCAAAAGACCCCGCTCCAAACGTCCGCGACAATCCTCTGCCAGACCATAAGGGTAGAGGTATCCATATGATTGAAATAGATGATGATTGGGATCCCGAAGGGTCAATCGGGTTGATCGCAGAAGGCGATGACCCAAAAAAACCCGCAGTCACTCTCAAACCAATCATAGTCCAGATTCAGCCATCTGAGGCCGCTGAGGTGAATATGTCTATACCATTTGAGTCAGAAGCAGTGCCACCTGCAAAGTCACCAGTGCCAATTGAAGTTGAGTTTGTATCTCCAGCAAATGCACCAGCATCGTTTGAGGTCACAGTCTTGCCACCCCGAACACACATTCCGTTTGAAGTAAAGATGGCTGCACCAATTCCGGTGGAAATGTCAACCACGCCACCTTTCTGTTCAAACTCTATCCCTTGGGACTACACAATCGAGGCGAGAAGGAAAGGCAAGGTCAGGTCTGAGGAAGCTGTCGCAGCACAGGGTATGACGAGAACTGGTACGGTCTACACCCTTGAGCATCTGGCCGAGTCAAGCAAGCAGGCTACCAACCGGCCTCCCCTTACCAAAATAGGTCCCGATGACCTTTGGAGAAAGGTACAGTCTAAGGAGTATTCAGTCATCGACCAGTTGAACAAGACACCGGCGCAGATATCCATCCTCTCTCTGTTGCAGAATTCCGAAACACACATAAATGCTCTGTTGAAAGTGTTGAGTGAAGCATATGTGCCAAACAACATCACTAGTGGGTAAATGGCCAATATGGTAGGCCAGGTACTGGAGAGCCATAAAATCACTTTTCATGAGGACGAGTTACCACCTGAAGGATTGGGGCACAACAAAGCACTGCATATCACAGTGCAATGCGAAGATCATTTCATGGAGGTTTCAACAATAACATCTGTCCATTGATAACACTCAAGAAATTTGGCAAAGGGCTACATGAGATAAGGGATGGGGCGATCAATGTGAAAGCCTTCGACGGTTCTCAGAGGTCCACCATGGGGGAGATCAGTCTATGTCTACAGATGGGACCGACTTGGTTCAAAGTGGATTTTCAGGTGATAGATATGCCAGTATCCTACAACCTGTTGTTAGGACGACCCTGGATTCATGCTGTTGGGGCCATAGCATCAACACTACATCAGGCAGTAAAATTCGAGTGGAACCACCAAAAGGTGATTATTCATGGTGACGGTAGCAACCCCATTTACAGTCATCAAACTATTCCGGTGATTGACAGAAAAAGGAAGATAGGCGGAGGAACTTACCACCACATTGAACGGGTCAATGTTATCGACAAGGACAAGTGGTGGGACAACAATATTGAGAGCATCCTGAACTGGAGAGGATATGAGCCAGGCAAAGGGCTCGGTAAGAACCTCCAAGGGATCACGAAGCCTATAAAGCTCAAGGAACATGGCACCACTTTCGGTCTGGGGTATGAGTACACTTGGCAGGAATTCAACGACTGGTCTCCACCTTGGAACGGTCCCTATTACCCTTTGGAGTAGCCGATACCTCATCTTGAGCAGACTTTCAAGCAGGCCGACACTATTTACGGTTCAGACGAGGAAGAAGCACTTGCAGCAATGAGGAGTTTGTTCCTAGAGGACGAAGATATGGATTGCTATGTTGTTCTCGAGGGGGGGGGGAGGAAGGCCCTTCCATACAGACTATAATCAAGGGGACATATCTCAAGAACTGGTCTATCAAGACAACCAAAGCCCGACGAGCCTCGGGGTAGTAAGGCTAAAACAAGCATTATTTACTGTTTTATTTATTAAATGATTTTCCTTTTCCTACATTTTTCAATTTCTGCAATAAGGATCTTCAAGTTCAAAGCATTTATTCAATCTATCAAAGCATCTTCTAAATTTCTCTTACGATTCTGATATTTATTACTATTGTTTTCTCGCATTACTTTATTTATACAGCATTACTATTACTTGTCCTGATAAACTGATGACTGTGACATGCAATGAGACAACACAACAAACAGACATTGATTCAGATGAAGATGACATACCTGACGAGATCGTCAAAGAAGTTGAGAAATTTGAGAACAGACCTAAGTCCAACCTGGACAAGACTGAAAGCATCAACCTGGGAGATTCAGAAAACATCAAGAAGATACTAAGAAAGATGATAGAAAGGCACTAGCAGTGGCACGAGAAGTTATCATTTGCCTTATTGGGATATCGCACCACAGTTCGCACCTCAACATGTGCAGTTCCCTATATGCTAGTTCATGGTACTGAGGCTGTTATTCCTGCCGAAGTTGAGATTCCATCACTAAAATTATACAAGAAGCTGAGCTCAGCGACGCAGAATGGGTAAAGAGCTGTTATGAGAAACTAGCCCTCATAGACGGAAAGAGAATGAATGCAGTCTGTCATGGTCAACTCTGTCAGAACAGAATGTCCAGAGCCTTCAAAAAGAAAGTCAAGCCGACACAGTTCACACCAGGGCAGCTGGTGCTGAAGAAGATCTTTCCACATCAAGATGAAGCCAAAGGAAAGTTCTCTCCCAACTGGCGGGGTCCGTATATGTTCACTGGGTACTGACAGGAGGAGCACTTATACTCAAAGAAATGGACGGAGAAGTCTGGCCAAAGCAATTCAGATGCAGTTAAACGCTACTATGTGTAATCTTTATGCTTTCTCAATGATGTAATTTTAACTACGCCTAACCTGATTCTCATTTAAGAGGCGATACATAGGAAGCCTTATGGGTTCGGTCACAATTCAATAAAAATCTATTTTCCCCGCAATTGGAAACTAGGGTAGAATTTTAAGGAGGACCCTCACAATTCTGAGGCAAGTTCATCCAGTCACCGCGCGAGCAGCAGGCAGAGGCATTCACCCAGCAAACAGAACCCTCAATTCCGCAGCAGGAGAGGTCGCAATGTCTCAAGATGTGCATCTAAAACTATTTTAGATTATATACTATACTATTACAAAATCATGCATATTCATTTTTCTGAAGCAGCTTGTTTAGCAAATGCTACCCCGACTATACAGACAGTATCATCATGATCAAGCCAAATGAGCCATGCGGAGCCAGCAGGAATGAAAACTAACCTTTCCCCTTTACAAAACTCACGATCTTTCTTTGGATGCAGGCACAAAATTGCAAAAGCCCTGAAATATATTATCCGCTCAAAGGACAGACATCGTTCCTCAAACTCGTCATGCCAACACTTATTATCAGCACAAATAATGCTTCATTATCACAATGCTCTACCGCAGTTTAAACGCTACCTCCATCTGCATCTGCATTGCATAAGGCTACCTTTCTGCCTTCCGAGACAAAACGCTGTCTCCCATTTACTTTTCAAAAGCAACCCCTGTCTCTATCATTCTCTTCCTTTCGGGCTAAGCTCCACCATTTTAAATTCGCAAGACTAAGCTCTGTCTTGTCAGCATCATGCTATTGCATTTTCATGGGCTGAAATATCGCCAACTTATCCAAAGGTGTCATCATTCGGAATCACCATCTTCATGGCCTTAGAACACCATGTCATGGCCTGGGGATGTCTTTTAGCAGTTTTCATATCATTATTCAAAGGCATCATGGTTCAGAGGCATCATCTTCATGGCCCGAGAACATCATTTCATGGCCTGCGAATCCTGCATCAAGCAATTCATGGCCCAGGACATCATGGTCTAAGGACATCATCCTTAACCGTCCAAAGACAACATTCATAGTCCAACGGGAATTTGCATCATGTTTAAATTACGTACGATATATGCTTGTTATTCATTTGCAGGTAATCCGGCTAGCAACAGCCAGCCAGGTAGGAGCGACCCCGCTCCAGTTCAAGTGCTAAAGGTCTCTGTGCTGCTGGAAGATATGATAGACTCCCCAAACTCTCTGCTCTGCGACTGAAGGTATCAGCCACTACATTGGCCTTCCCTGGATGATATAGAATAGTTATATCATAGTCCTTGAGAAGCTCCAACCATCTCCTCTGACGCAAATTTAGATCCTTCTGCTTAAACAGATGTTGCAGACTATGGTGATCAGTGAAGACCTCACAATGCACCCCATACAAATAATGATGCCAAATCTTCAGAACAATGGCTGCTAGCTCGAGATCATGCACTGGATAATTCTTCTCATGAGTCTTCACCTGGCGTAAGCAACCACCCTACCCTCCTGCATCAAAACACAACCGATGCCTATCCTCGAGGCATCACAATATACGATATAAGAACCTGAAGCTGATGGCAATACTAACACTAGAGCTGAGGTCATTACAGCCTTAAGATTCTGAAAGCTCTCCTCACACTCGTACGACCACTTGAACGGAGCGCCCTTCTGGGTCAATTTGGTCAAGGGCAAAGCAATAGAAGAAAATCCCTCCACAAAGCGACGGTAATACCCCGCCAAACCAAGGAAGTTCCTAATCTCTGTAGCTGAGGACGATCTGGGCCAACTCTACACCGCCTCTATCTTCTTTGGATCAACCTGAATACCCTCACTGGACACCACGTGCCCCAAGAAAGCTATTGGTCCAAGCCAAAACTCACACTTGGAGAACTTTGCATAAAGCTTCTCCTCCCTCAATCTCTATAAAACCACTATCAAATGTTTAGCGTGCTCCTCCTGGCTACGAGAATACACCAGGATGTCTTCAATGAACAAAATAACAAAGGAATCCAGATACGGCTGGAACACATTGTTCATCAAATGCATGAACACTGCTGGGGCATTGGTCAGCCCAAAATACATCACCATAAACTCATAGTGACCATAACGAGTCTTGAAAGTTGTCTTGGGGATATCATAATCCCGAATCTTCAGCTGATGATACCCGAATCTCAAGTCAATCTTAGAGAACACCTTGACTCCCTGAAGCCGGTCAAACAAATCATCAATATGAGGCAAAAGATACTTATTCTTGACTGTAACCTTGTTCAACTGCTTGTAGTGAATACACATTCTCATGGAACCATCCTTCTTCTTCACAAACAACACTGGTGCACCCCAAGGTGACACACTAGGCCGGGTGAACCCTTTATCTAGTAGTTCCTGAAGCTTCCCTTTCAATTCCTTCAACTCCGCTGGTGCCATACGATAAGGTGGAATAAAAATAGGCTGAGTGCCTGGCACCAGATCAATACCGAAATCAATATCCTTGTCAGGTGGCATGCCTGGCAGGTCTGTTGTCGATACCCAACAATATCCTCTGTTGATTCTGAATGTTTCATTAGATGCATGAGGCCTTCCCTTAATTAGTACCAATTTCGAAGCCCATATTTCTTGTGTGGATACTCTTTACTGTTTTCCGACTTCTTTCCTTGTTTTTTAAAACTTTAAATCATTCTGTCACCTTATTTTGTGGTTTACTGCACTATTAATTGATTGTTACTATTATTTCCTTAATTAGACCCTAGGTACCTAACCCTAATTACTTATGATGTACTTGCAATATTTGAATTATTACCTTATACCCCGCTATGTGAATTGTTTTCTTATTTGCCACCTCTTCCTTACCGTTTGAAATGACTCCCTCAATTAAGGGAAGACTTGGGCTGATTCTTATTTTACTTATTCTGAGTTCTTATAATTACTGAACAAAATTTATTCCTTCCTTATTAATCATGAACTGGTCCTTTTGCCTTACTTTCTACCTGATCCTTACCGTTTGAATTAATTCCCTTACTTAAGGGAGTACTTGCCTTAATTTCCTAAGTGATTGATTCTGAATTCTTCAGTTGTTATGCTAACATGATTCCTACCATATTTACCTAGCCTTAAAACTATTATATATATGCTCTCTTCAGGAGAAAACAAAAACGAACCGATCTGTTCAAAATCTCTCTCTCACAATAAAAAAACATTCTCTGCTCTCTCTTCTGTGCTAACTACTACTATTCTAAGTTAGCCGGCTGCAAGCCACGGCTAACTATTGTGCATCTCCTACTTCCTGTTTGTGTTACTACTTTCTTCACTTCACTGGTATGTTCAATTTAGATTTCAGTCCTCAAACTAACATGTTTCTACTACTGTGGTAATTCAGTATGCTTCTAATTTGCTTTTACTTTTTATTCAGCATGTATCTAGGATCCTGAACTCCCCTCCGCATGTTAAGTTAGGCTTTATTAGTTTATGACCAGCATGTTTCTGTACACTTAGCACCTACTACTTACATGCCTATGACTGGTACATTAGTTTAATCATGGTTTTAGTTATTTTTAGGTGTTAATCTAACCTAGTACTTTACTGTACCCCTAATCCTCTGAACCCTTAGGAGTTTCTGGTTGTATGCCTATGTGTGTGTTTGCCTGCTACATGTCTGCCCTCACATGCTCTGTATTTGTCCCTCAAATCCCATTACCCCTGTTTGTGATTGTTGGACTAACCCTGGTCCTTTCTGTGATGTTAAACTTCTATTTCCCTCCTCAAAATTGTTTTCTTACTTACCCTTTCTCAAAACTATTTTCTGGCTTAAACCCCTTTTAAAAATAAAAAAGCACTCTCACATATACTCTTAGAAGTCTAGGTTCTCCCCTTCTGTGTGAGCATTGCCTTGGGACCCTTGAGTTCCCTCTGAACTTTGACACACAGAGGCTGACCATTCCACACTGCACTTACTCTATTTTTGCTATATCTGGGTGTGAGCACTACCCGGGAGCCCTTGAGGTCCTTAAGGAACTCTGACATACCCCGACTATGAAAGGCTATGAAATACCAAAGGCATTGAGGTTTGGAAGATCTGGGCCTAATTGAAGGCTCCCTATAGAAGTAACTTCTTATTTTTCCTTTGGTTGTGTAATTCATAATTCCCGGCCTGTAATAATTTGTAAACAGATATTTGGGAATGGATAGTGAAAAGGGGAGGGTAGTTATATAGGTTATCCATGTTAAAGGGTAGATACCATGCTTCTAGGTTTACATTTCTTACGTGTGCACTAGAAATTCATGCTTAGGGCTGATTGTATGCAAGCATATCATGCATTAGATATCCTGTTCCTTAGGTCCATGTTTACTGTTTCAGCATCCTATTATGGTATTATCGTTTATCATATAGAAATCATGCTCTAGGATTAAACGTTAATATAAACCTGTTATTCATGTAAACCAGTTCTAATATCGTTGTAATGTTGTGTTACACCTAGGAATCATGCTTAGGATAATAATGCGCTAATAAACAAGTCATCCTCATACTTGCTGCATAGCATGTTCAAATACTGTGACTTTATGCATTTAGAAATCCTGCCTAGGAATTCTGCATACCACCCATTCTGCATCCCTATGTGTGCATATTAGATATCATGTCTTAGGACCTCATTCAACACCTAGTTTAACTACTGATTGCATGAAAAATGCCCTAAAAGATAGTTTCACCATGTTTTCAAACAACTGGTAATAGTTCTATATTTTGCAACACCTAAGTACAACATGTTTATGCAAACCAACTTGTAACAATTTCTTTAATAATCTGGGTAACTACTGAGTATTGTCATATGCTTAGGCGAGCCTTAGGTGTTAAGAAACTGATAAAATTCGTCCTATGAAATCAGTAATAAAGCTACCTCACTATTGCATTCTCACCTAGATATCCTACCTTAGGTCCTAAAGTTATTAATGCCTTATTTGTGTTTGAGTCGTGCTAATCATGTGCCTAATTTGTGGAGGAATACTTGGGCCTCGTATCTGCTCCTATTTGTTTTCCCTTTATCTGAAGTCCTAATTGTCGTTGTTTGTCTCTTAGAATCTTGTCCTTTAAACCTAGGGGTCAACCTAGTACTTCTTTTAGGATAGTAGTCCTAGCCTCCTCCAGGACTGATAGGATGGGACGAGTAATAGCATGCAATAAAGTCCATGACCAACACACGCTTTAATTACCTTTACGGGGTGGGAAGGGTAGAATATGGATATGATGACCGGTGCGCTAATACCACGTGTAGCCCCTCTTCGAGGAGTGATTACCGGGTATTGCATTGATGTTATCCATATTATTATAAACCTAGGACACCTTTATATGCTAGCTCGTAATCTTCTTTACTGTTTCCTAAACATCTATATGCTTAAGACTTAAGTCCCTTTTTATTTGAGCCTTTACTTGTTATTTGCTAGTTCTACAAATTCATGAAACCATTTGGCCGGGAACCACACTTGTGGATCCTGAGGGGTGCCTAACACCTTCCCCTCAGGATAATTTCAAGCCCTTAACCAAATCTCTGGTTAGCAACGTACTTGAAATTGAACCACTTAGGTGCCCTAACGCACCGTTAAAATCGTTAGGTGGCGACTCTTCAAAAATATGTAAACCTCTTTCCCAAAAGGAAAGAGTTGTCCCAACCAATGTCATAAATCCGATATTCCACGAGGAATAAAAAAGGGGCGCGACATCTGCAGGAAACACATCCAGAAAATCACGGACCACAGGAACTAAATCAATAGTGGGAGTCTCAACACTGACATCCCTCACAAAAGGTAAATATGATAAACACCCCTTTTCTACCATACACTGGGCCTTCAAGTAGGAAATCACCCTACTAGGAACATACTCAATAGAACCTCTCCACTCAACCCTCGAAAATCCTAGCATAGCTAAGGTCACGGTCTTAGTGTGACAATGAAGAACAACATGACACGGATAGCCAATCCATGCAAAATATCACATCAAAATCAACCATGCTAAGCAACAACAGGTCCACTCGATCTCCAGACCCCAATAGATATCACACATGACCGATGCACACGGTCCAAAACAATAGTATCACCCACCAGAGTTGACACATGAACAGATGTAACTAGAGACTCACGGGGCATATCCAGAAAATGGGCAAAATATGATAAAACATAGGAGTACGTGGAACGAGGATCAAATAAGACCAAAGCATCTTGGTGATAAACTGAGACAATACATGTGATCACTGCATCTGAGGCCATAGCATCTGGCCTGGCTGGAAGTGCATAAATACGATCCTGACCTCCACCTGCACAACCTCCCCCTCTAGGGCGGCCCCTAGCTGTCTGACCTCCACCCCTAGCTATCTGGGCGGGTTGTGAAGTAACTGGAGCTGAAGTCGAGGGCTGACCCCTCTGCTGAGAAGACCCACCAAGGCAACGAGGACACTGCCTCCATATGTGTCCAAACTCTCCACACTCGAAACAACTCCTTGGAGCTGGAGACGGGGACTGAAAGAAAAAACTAGCACTAGAATAGCCACTAGAAGAACCATGCATAAAGGAACCCTGAACTGATGGTGCTCGAGATGCACTCTGGGCTGGAAGGGCATTGAATGAAGGACGACCCGGATAAGAACAACGGGGACCATGCCCCGAAGATGCATCACTATAGGCTGGGCGGACTGGCTGAGGAGGCCTGAATGAATGACCTCTACCATGCTGAAACTATCCTCTGGAAGGAGCACCGATGAAACTACTAGATCCACGTGGCCTCTTGGCCTCCTTCTCCCCTTGCTCCTGGCGGCGAACTGACTCAATATCTCGAGCAATATCAACAACCTGCTCGAAAGTAGAACCTGAAACTCTCTCTCTAGTTACCAGAATACGGAGCTGATAAGTGAGGCCATCCACGAACCTCCTAATCATGTCTCTCTCCAGTAGGAACCAACTCTGTCATGACGGGCTAGCTCTGAAAACCTCATCTCATATTGCATCATTGTCAACTCACCCTGGCGCAGCTCCTCTCTGTGAGACTGGGGAACATACTTCTCTAAGAAGAGAGTGGAGAACTGCTGCCAAGTAAGGGGTGCTGCACCAACAGGACTACACCTCTCATAAGAGTCCCACCAAGTAAAAGCAGCCCCCGAGAATTGGAAGGTAGTAAACGAGACTCCACTAGTCTCTAGTATCCCTGCAGTACGAAGCATCCTCTGACACTTGTCCAAGAAACCCTGGGCATCCTCGTCCTCAACACCACTGAATGCCGAAGGTTGAAGTCTATCCAATCTCTCCAACCTGCGCTGCTCATTGTCTGGCATGACTGGAATCACGAAATCCTGAGCTGGGGAAACCTGCTTGGCTGGAACTGCCTCCGGGGTCTGAAGCCCCTGAATAACCTGCTCAGGTGTACGGGAAGCTGGAGTCTGCGTGCCTCCCCCGGCCTGAGAAGTAGCGGCAGTAGAAGAAACAACGACTGCCTGTGCAAAACTGGTGCACACAGTCAAAATCTGAACCAGAGTCTCCTGAAGTCCTGGAATCACAATAGGCATTGTCGGTGCCTGCGCAGGTCCCACTGGAACATCTACGGTGGGGACCTGATCTTGAACAGTAGGTGGATTCACGGGTACTGCCCTGGATGCTGCGCGGGCCGCACCCCTCCCTCTACCACGGCCTCGATCGCGGCCTCAACCTCTCGCTGGTCTAGCTGGTGTCTGGTCACCCTGATCGGTAGCGCGAGTACTCACCATGTGTGAGAGAATGAAAACAATAGAAGTTTAGTTTCAGGAATCAACAGATTCACACGACAGAATTCAAGAATGTGAGATTTTTTTCCTAAGGGTTCCGTAAGACTCTACTAAACCTTCTCATGACCGGTGAGTCCTATATAACCTAGGGCTCTGATACCAACTTGTCACGACCCCAAATCCTAAGCCACCCGTGATGGTGCCTATCACGATAGTAGGCTAGCCAATCTACCGCGAAATAACATAAGGACTTTCCCTTAAATTCAAAACTGTTCGACATTCCATAAAATTCTTCCGGTTTAACAGTTTAAATCGACAAAACGAATAAAATAGTTTATACACTGCCCCAAAACCTAGAGTCAACCGTCATGAGTGATGAGTGGCTAGAATTCATGATTTTAAGCATTATATACCTTGCATTTTATGAGCTT